>VWYP01001118.1:0-52745 GCA_013400435.1 Pycnonotus jocosus | reverse complement strand
TTTTTTTTTTTTTTTTTATATTCTGGTAGCAGGTGATAGAGCATGAAAGAAAAATAAAACAACTCAGAATGAAAGGCAATGTGAGATGCTCTGAGATGTTAGTTCACCCAGCTGAACATCTCTCTGCTGTGCACCCCAAAGTTCCTGAGGCTCTGTGCACTGCTGAGGTGATGGGACTTCGGAACCTAAAGCAGCTTCAAGACATATCAACTTCCCCTCAACTTCTCCATCTTTGCAGAGGGAGGAACTAGAGGAAATGTTAGCTTCATGGAAGAGCTGTTACATGGAAGTTTTGGGGAGAGAAAGACTTTTTGAATATCTTAGATTCAAAAATAGTGTGTTGGAAGCAGCCTCAAGGATCATCTGGTCCAGCTTTTCATGGCAAAAGCCAACCATGGGGATCAAATTATATTAGACATCCTTGTTTTATGCAAAGGAAGATTAAGGCATTGAATATATTTTGCTTTTCTGTACTTGTGCAGCTCAGACAGGAGTACTCTTTGCTGGGATAAGAACTGGCTGGATTGCTGGGCCCAGAGAGTGGTGGTCAAAGTTCTGCACCCAGCTGGTGGCCAGTCAGGAGTGGTGTTCCTCAGGATCTGTGCTGGGCCTGTTCTGTTCAATATCAACATCAAACATGGATGAGAGTGTTGAGACTTTCATCATTAAACTGTCAGATGACACCAAGCTGGGAGCATGTGTCAATCTGCTGGAGGACAGGAGGGCTCTTCAGAGGGACCTGGACAGGCTGGATGGATGGGCAGAGTCCAGTAACATGAAGTTTAACAAATCCAAGTGCCAAGTCCTGCACGTTGGCTCCATTAACCCCCTGCAGCGCTACAGACTGGGGACAGTGTGGCTGGACACTACCCAGACAGAAAGGGACCTGGGGGTGCTGGTGACAGCAGCTGGACATGAGCCAGCAGTGTCTCCTGGTGGCCAAGAAGGCCAATGGCTCCTGGCCTGGGTCAGGAATGGTGTGGCCAGCAGGAGCAGGGAGATCATTCTTCCCCTGTACTCGGCACTGGTGAGGCTTCACTGCGAGTGCTGTGTCCAGTTCTGGGCCCTCAGTTTAGGATGGACCTTGAGTGCTGTGTCCAGCTCTGTCCCCTCAGTTTAGGAAGGACATTGACTGCTGTGTCCAGCTCTGTCCCCTCAGTTTAGGATGGACATTGAGTGCTGTGTCCAGCTCTGGGTGTCTCAGTTTAGGATGGACATTGAGTGCTGTGTCCAGTTCTGTCCCTCAGTTAGGAAGGATGTTGAGATGCTTGAACACATCCAGAGGAGGCAACGAGGCTGGGGAGGGGCTTGGAACACAAACCCTGTGAGGAACAACTGAGGGAGCTGGGGTTGTTCAGCCTGGAGAAAAGGAGCCTCAGGAGTGACCTTGTAACTCTCTACAACTCCCTGAAAGTGCCTGTGCTCAGGTGGGGTTGGTCTCTTCTCCCAGACAACAACAGACAGAATGAGAGGACACAGCCTCAAGCTGTGTCAGGGGAAATATAGGCTGGATGTTCTGAAAAAGATTTTACTGAAAGAGGGATAGAGTTCTGGAATGGTCTGCCCGGGGAGGTGGTGCAGTCACCATCCCTGGACGTTCTTAAAAAAAGACTGGATGTGTCCCTCAGTGCCAGGGTTTAGTTGAGGTGTTAGAGCATGGCTTGGACTGGATGATCTTAAGGGTCTCTTCCAACCTGGTGATTCTGTGATTCTATACTGGAGTACTGGATAGTCAAATTTTAAAGAGACTGAGAAGGTTATGGTTGTAGAAGCAAAAAGAGAAGAGAGCAGATAAACTGAAGGTACTTTTGGGTTTTATGTGTGGCTTTGTCATACATGTGTAAAAACCAAAGGGCATTAACACCTGTGGCAGATATAAACCTGTATTTCAGTACTGACTGGCTGTTACAAACACAGGTAGGTGTGTGAACTTTTCTTTAGGATTTTCCTGTACTTAGCTTGGCATCCAACTATTGAGAATTGAACTGCTAGCAAATAGGGCATCCTTCTGTTCTTCATAGCATAACCAGTTCGGGACTATCTGGAATTGTTTGGAACAACTTCATTACCTCCTCCTGCCCTCAGTGTTTCCAATAATTTACCTCTATTCTCTGAAATTTCACTCTGGTTTAAATGATCTCATGTCTTAAAGACTGAACTCCAGTTGAATGTTTCAGGGTCGATATTAAAAAGCCAACACAAAGAGTGCTGTAAAGCTGTTGTGCACACAGCCTCACCAGCAGGTAAAGTGCTATTCAGCTGGAGCATTGAAAATATCCTTTATTCCTGCAGGCTGATGTGGGGCTTGCCCGTGAATTTTAACACAGGGTTCTTGGTAGCCCAGGGTGAGATTTTTTTTCTCAGGTTTATTTTGCTAGAACTGGACTCCAAGCATAAACTGGTGTATGCTTTGTTCTTTAGATCTGTATTTGGCAGTTACTGGAGAGGGCTTTTAACCTCCATCTGTTATCAACTGATGTTGCTACCTCCTGGCTTTAGGTGTGTTTTATTTAAAGGTGTGTCTAAATGTTTAGCCTTTAAAATATTTTTTTTTGTTCCCTGTTATATGTTATTCTGGTAATAAAAATTGTATATATGTCAGGGAAGTTTGATTTCTACCTCAGTTCTATATAAAGTTTGTTCTTTTGTGACACCAGTAATTGGTCTGCAAGTCACTGTTGTGATGTAATTTCTAACAGAAGGGGAGGACCTCAGGGTGCTTTTTTGAGCACCTTTGTTCCAGCTAGAAGTATGTGTGTAATTAAAGCTAATGTTGCTTAGAGGATGCTCAGACTCCATCATCCTGTAATCCTCAGGTGGCCTCAAATACCTGTCCCTGCTTGGCAAGGGAGGCCAAAATGATGGTCATTGACTCTCTCACAGGCCTGGGAGAGTTTGGTAAGCAGAGTCATGCTGCTTGGCATGGGTTCAGCTAATCTGCATTTCCAGTTCTCCTGCCCTGCCAGAAGGCAGGATATTTACCAGCCTCTCTGTGCAGTTAGGCTAAAGTGTTGTTTTTCACTGGGACTCATAACCTCTCCTCTTTGCAATATTTATTTTCTTCCTAAGATGCCAGAGGGAAACTTCATGCAACTTACTAGATAATTTCTCCATCGATACTACACCCCGGTTTCTTCCAGGTAGCTGGCCAAAAGTGTTCCTGCTTTAGCAGTGGCAAAATGAAAAGAACTGATTGTTTGATGTTATATATTACAGAGTTTGCTCAGGTCACACTCCATGCCCAATCCTCTAGGGCCATGCTGCAGAGGATACAATTTTTTAGCTCTGAAATCCAGAAATCTTTAGAGTCACCAGAAGCCCCCATTCTTTACTTTCATAATTTAAATGACAAAAGGCTGATGTCTGCAGCAAATGATAGATAAGGAAAGAGACTTCATGGGGTTCTTACGAATGCTTTTGACTCTCATTTTCAAAGCTGAGGCTTTACAGCATATTCTTATTAGATACAATGATAGAGCTGATGAATTACTTTTTAGATCAGAGAAGAATGCTGATAAGTTGGATTTGGTATTGTAGCTGTCATTGTGGTAGAAAACACTATCTCTGCTAGAAATACATTTTGAAGAGCCTTGCTTGCCTTTGCCTTTGTGAATAACAGCCATATGATAAAGATGTGCATTCAGACCATCAGGATAGATGTGCTTCCCTCGAGAGGCCTCAGGCTCCACGCTGTCTCTGGGTGGGGTCTCAGGAGGGCCCTGTGCTGTTGTTGGGCAGCCAAAGGCCATGGTTGAATTATTCCAGTCCTTTGTGCTCTCCTAACCCAGATGCCAATGCAGAGCTGCTCCCCTTTTCTCTGTGCTGTAGCTGAGGCTGTTCCTGGCCCCAGGAGGACAAACAGACAGTGCAGGACAGGCTGTGCTGGGCAGCTCTGCTCTGCCAGCCCTACCCCAGCCCTGGGCATGAGCTGCTCCCTCCAGCACCTTCCCCTCCTGCCAGTCATTCCAAAAGGTGTTTTCCCCCAGTTCCACCCCACTAAGGGTGATTTCAAGCTGGGCAGGGTCAGAATACAGACCTGTTTCTCCCAGAGTCTAACTTTGCTCTTGTACCCAAGGACAGACCCGCTGCACACAGGATATGACACTCCTGCTGATCATCCATCCTGACCCATTTCTGGGGCAATGTGTACAAAGCAAAGGGGGCTGATTAAAGTGTGGGTCTGTGCCTGTCAAAAACCTCGTGGTGCAATCGTGGGATGGCACCTGGGATATTTAAAACATGACATACAGCACAACCTGATAAATACAGAAGAGAACTGATTTGTATTTTATGCTTTTAATGTGCTGCGGAGACAGAATGAGCTGTGCTGCAGGAGAATCCTTTGCAGCACAGAGGGCAAATGTCAGTGATTGCTGCAGACCAGCACATCCTCCCGGGGTGCCACTCCTTTAACTGAGGGAGCATTCCCTGCAGGAATGCTTCTGAAGGTGAGGGTGTTTGCCAGGCTGCCACAGGCTGTGGCAGGAAGTGTGATGGTGGATGGGGTTTGGTGACGGTGGATGGGGTTTGGTGACAGTGGATGGGGCTTGGTGAGACCAGCTTCGCTTCAGGGTGGATTTGATGACTCAGATGCTAAAAAGGCTCAGTCTATTATCATTAGTGTTGGGGCAAGTCTTGAGCTTTGAAAGGATTGTTCAGGTTCAGAATTAGCAGGCCCTCCTGCTGCCCCCTGAGTGTAGGGATGTAAGGATTTCTCTCTCTGACAGCTCATTAAACTTAGTTCAATATGTATGTTGTAATTCATGGAAAAAACATAATCATCTTCTCTAATGGCTGGAAAGAGCTGTTGCAGTTAAAAAATATTAAATAATTAACCTTTAGTCCTTAGAAATAAGAAGTTTCAAAATGACTTTAGTGCCTCAAATTTCAACAGAGGGCAGTGTGACATTGCTGTTTGGATCTCCGGAGCATTTTCTCTTGTGATTATTTATGTGAAGACTCTTCCACTCAGTGTCCTCATTAAGCTTATTATAGGAGTAATAGCATTGCTGAAAGCACAGGGAAGATGTAAACCAGAAGAGATTTTTACAATGGCTCGATGTGATAAAGGCAGGATAAACAGGAGAACACTTTAAGGTAATGGATGGAGTCAATTACAGCAGCATCCCAGGGCCCAGGATGGCAAACAGGGCTCTGCAGTGAGCACGGGGAGAGGTTATGGTTATGGATCAGCTCCTAGCTGGGGAATATTTCACGGGGTTTGTTTGGTGTGCAGGGCTCAGCCAGAGGGCTGCAGGCCATAGATGGTGGTTCCAGGGAGCTCTGCCTGCTCTGCCCTCAGCTGGGTGTCCCAAGGGGCTCTGCTCTCCAGAGCAGCAGACAGCTCTGTCAGCAGCAGCTGATTCAGGGGGTGCCCCAAGGATGCTGTGAGGCTCCTGTCAGCATCACCTGCCCAACAGGTCCCTCCAGACTCTTTCTGCACAGCTGGTGCTGATAAGCAGTGCCTGGGAAGAAGCATTTTAGCGAGAAGAGCAGAAAGGGCCTTTCTGGGTCGGTGAGTTCAATCTCTTGCTATCACAGAAAGCTGTATCCTATAATCCCCTTCAGGAATTTATCACACTTGACTTTAGAGCAGGCATTGCCTTTCTCCAGAGGTGACCTCGCTCAGAGAAAATACAGAAACCCAACCTCCTCTTCTGTTCATCTTCTCCAGCAGTCTGCTGGTGGAGACCCTCCTGTAAAATACCCAACAGGAAGTGTAACTGTTTCATCTGTTAACTGAAACAAACCCAAACAATAAGTCTTCCATTGGGATTTTTTGCATAAGGAAAATAATAAGTATTTGTGTACACCCTGTAGGAACGTCATGTTTTGTACTCTGCCTGCAAGCTCTACAGCAGCAGTTAATTAACAAACACAATTCCCAGAGCCCTGTTGACATTAATCATTGTTGCTGGTGCACAAACACAGATGTTTTGGCATGAAAAGGTGCTCTGGTAGTTGAAGTTCTTGCTGTTGCTAAACTTTACAGCAGTGCTCATTTAAGCTCAGTTTAAGGGTAAGGGAAGAACTGATGTTTATAAATGCATGAGAGGAAAGCATCATGGGGAAGAGTGGCTGCTGTGAGCATCAAGGCTGAAATATCTGGATGTTACTTTGGTAACAGCAAATATTAAATTAAGCAAGGAGTTGTGGTTTGCTAACATGAGGCATAAATGTGCAGAAATCCTTTTAATTCTACACTGGCATAGGCTGCCCAGGGAGGTTTGGAGTCCTCTCCCTGGAGGTGTCCAAGGGACATGGCACTGAGTGCTCTGGGCTGAGTGACAAGGTGAGAATCAATCACTGGATGGTCCTGGAGGTCTTTTCCAGCCTTAATGGTTGTGTGATTTGAAAGCTCTTGAACTCCTTGGTGTGAGAGCTGCAGCAAAGGCTCGCCCAAAAGTTGGCTTATTGTCATCGTGTTCTTCATGACTCGCAGTGTGCGTCACTCAATTGGTGTATCAGCACAGGGAAAATGCAGGGCTAAGCTTGAGGATGAAGAGATGAAACTGAGTTTTTAAATGTCCCTTAAACTCACTGTCCTCTGAAACTGAACTGCATGGTGCACCTGCGCCCTCATGGACCCCTGGAAGAAAGATGGGAAAGAATTTGTCACTATTTCAGTAGGAATCAGCTTGTAAAGCAGGGCTGAAGCCAAAATCAGGAACCCAGATGAGAGGGCCGGAAGAGAAAATGTGTGAATAGAGAAAAGGAGGAACATAATTTCAAGAGAGTATTTTATGATAGAAAAAAAGAAGATAGATAAGCAGTTTTAAACTGGCTTTATTGAAAATGCAGCCTGTATTTAGCCTCCTAGGTGGCTGGGATGGCGTTTAGGGGAGATGTCCTGTGCCCAGGTGCGGGTTGCTCCCCTGGCAGGGCTGGGATGCTGTGTGCCTGCGCTGGTTCCATCAGTGCCTGGCGCTGGGCTGTGCCGGCCGCGGCCGCTCCGGGGTCGCTCTCAGCGCTCCCAGCCCGGGGTGCACACGCCCTTTCCCCGCCTGCGGCTGCGGAGCAGCTCTGCCGTGCTGCGAGAGCGTTTCCTAAGGTGCCCGTGCGGAGGCTCGGCTGGAGGGATCCCGTGCTGGGCCGTGGCCGTGGCTGTGACTGTGACTGTGGCTGTGACTGTGGCTGTGACAGTGACTGTGACTGTGACAGTGGCTGTGGCTGTGACTGTGGCTGTGGCTGTGGCTGTGACTGTGGCTGTGGCTGTGGCTGTGGCTAGGGACAGCCGTGCTCCCGTTCCCTTCCCGGAGCGCTCCGCATCGCTGGGTCCCGCTCCCGGGGGAGCTCTCCTGCTCCCTGCCCATTTCGCCTTGTTGTAAAGTTGTCTTCGAGAAGGGATCGCGACACAGCCTCGCTCCTCGTGTCCCGAACCCGGCCCGGCTGCAGCGCGGAACTTGCGCGGAGCGGAGCGGAGCCAGCCCGGCTGCCGGGAGCGGCTCTGCCCGGCAGGGATGGGATGTGCCTGGAGAGGGAAAGGCAGCCCGGGCAGGGATGGGATGTGCCTGGAAAGGGAAAGGCAGCCCGGGCAGGGATGGGATGTGCCTGGAAAGGGAAAGGCAGCCCGGGCAGGGATGGGATGTGCCTGGAAAGGGAAAGGCAGCCCGGGCAGGGATGGGATGTGCCTGGAAAGGGAAAGGCAGCCCGGGCAGGGATGGGATGTGCCTGGAAAGGGAAAGGCAGCCCGGGCAGGGATGGGATGTGCCTGGAAAGGGAAAGGCAGCCTGGCAGGGATGGGATGAGCCCGGAAAGGGAAAGGCAGCCCGGGCAGGGATGGGATGTGCCAGCAGAGGGAAAGGCAGCCCGGGCAGGAATGTACAAAGGCAAAGGCAGCCCGGGCAGGGATGTACAAAGGCAAAGGCAGCCCGGGCAGGAATGTACAAAGGCAAAGGCAGCCCGGGCAGGGATGGGATGTGCCGTGCAAACACAGCCCGGTGCCGCTCCTGCCGGGCCTGCCGAGCTCGGGAGAGGGCACTGCGGCTCCAGGGCTCCTCCTGCATCCATCCCGCAGCCCGTGACACTGTCAGGCCGGAGCGCTCACAAACGGCAACACAATACAGCTTAACAATCTGATTTCACCCCGTCGCCAAACTGCTGGCAGATGTTTTTTCTTGACGAAACCCCTGTTGAATCAAGATTCAGTTTGTGGTTTGACTTTAATGGTGTTTTGGGTTGGTTTTCCCCTCTGCTCGAGGGGCAGGAGGCTCTCTAAAGAGCTGTGCTGAGTGCCAGAGGAACCGTGCCGTGGTCCCCGCCGCTGGCTGGGTGTGGGTCTGCTGCCCACGCTGGGGCACAGCCCAGCAATCCCGGCAGGAGCAGCCCCTGTGCTTCAGGCACCGGCTCAGCGGGAACAAAGCACCTGCTGAAGGCATGACAAAAGCAATGTCTGTTTGCATATTGAGCAGAAGGAGGACAAGCTATTATTAAATGATTGCAGTGGGCAAGAACATTTCTTTTCACCCTTAGGCTAATATTAAATATTCTCAAGGTCAACTGTAAGAGAATATAGAGAAAGACAAGAAGCATAGGTGCTGTCAGTTGTATTTTCTGTTTTCATTTAACTGTAGCCTTAAAATCAGAATTATTTGTAGCCGTGATGCAGCTCCCTGTGACCCCGCTTCCTCCAGCTCAGGAGCGCCTCTTGTTTGTGCTCAAAAAGAAGCTGCAGGTTCCTCTTTGAGTCACTCCCTTTTGTGCATACTGGACAATGGGAAATGCCTGGAGTTTTCTTGGCTTCAAGTTTAATTGCAGTTTTTCTGCTGCATATGTATGATCTTTTCAGTACCCGGAGCCTGAGTGCTCTTGGATGGTCTATCCTGCCTTGATTGGGGTGGATACCTTGAGGAAATGAATTGATGTACTGAGGAAGCATCCAGGTACAAACATAAGGAATTTGAATTTTGAAGGCAGATTTACAGTGCTGGCTTGCTTGTGTTGAAGGTGGAAATGGTGGGGGTAGGGTTTTCCCTGGGCTGGGCAAGGTGTTGATGTTCTTTAGGGCCTCCTCCCCGAAAGGTGATGCTGTGAGCCAGAGCACGAGGGTCTGATGGGACACGTGGAGGTTACAGGATAAAGCTTATCCTTGAATTTGTTCTAAATTTAGGTCAAAGTCACTGGGACCAGAATAACTTTTAAAGGTTTTAGTGCTAAATATTGCTTTCACGTGTGTGAACTTTGCTGCTGGTGGAGGGCAAGAGAAAAGAATCACAAAACACTGAAAAATTCCAACGAGCCATTTTAAAAGCAAAGAGCCTATTTTTAATCTATTTCAGTAAACATGCTTCAGGCTTTCAACAAGGGTTTCAGCCACTCTCCTACTCATCACTGACAACAGCATCATTTCTAACCTTTCAGGTGTTCTTGAGCGAGGCACTCAACCTTCTCTTGCCTCAGTTTCCCATTTATGAAGGGCATGGAGATAATAATTATTGTCTACTTCAGATGAGTTACAGGACACAGAGTGCAGGACTTAATTTAAGCATAAATGCCAGCCCTGCTGAAGTCATGCAGTCATAAACTGCATGATTTTGTACTGATTTTGTACTAACCTGATTATCTATTTAATTAAATAGTTGCATGGGTGTTAGTTCAACAGTGGGATGGATGCCAGTGTTAGGAGTGGCTGCAGAACTGGAGATGAGTGTGCATACACCCAGGGTGTTGGGGCTTTGGCAGCTGCCTAAATGGGAGTCATTATTTTCTAAAACAAACATGGTTTGCTAATGTGGGTGTTCTGAGTGCCTATGTAACTGTGGGGGTTCAGGTGATGGGTTTGTAAGAAAAGCTCTGTGGGAAATCCGGCCTGTGAGAAATGGCTCCTCTGTACCCTACTCTGCAACTCGAGAGTTAATTTTCGTCTGTCTGAACATCTTCAAACTTTTTAATGAATGAGGGCGAATCTCAATCAAATCTGAATCCAATCAAGCATGGCCTTCTTTTGAGCTTCCTAGGGCAATTCAATCTTTTTGTTTGCATTCTTTGCTATTTTAGATTTTAAGTGTTTCATAATCATTTTTGGATGGAAGTTTCTGGTCCAGCTCACTGCCTGCCTATGTGCTTATCCTGTTTGTGATGAGCAGTTTCTGGGGGCTGGAGGCACAGGGGCTCTCTGTGTTTATCCCTGTCTGGCAGAGCACTCTGGCTGTGCTGAGCTTGGGCTCTGTGCTGGGGCTGCCTCCACTTTGGAGCTGTGTGTGCTTGTGTACGTCCTGGAAAATAAACGGATTTTAGCAAAGCCATGAAGGCATACTTAATTGGCATTTAATGACGAACTTCCTCTTTCTTTGTGTGACAGGCCACCCCAGGAGTGTCCCAGTGCTGCATTTCCCCGCCTCAGTTTCCCAGTCCAGAGTCCCTGCTAAGGAGACGCCGTGGCAGGCGCGTTCCCCGCATTCCGTCTCTCAGAGCTCCATCCCTGCCCGCATTTCCATCCCAAACAGCTCCGTGAGAACCAATCAGGGAATGTGACAAGTGTTGAGAACGTTTCTGTCTGCCTCTGGTGCCTTTGCTGGAGCACTCACTGTGTTTGCAGGATGTCAGATGATGTGTGCAGCAATCAGCTCGGCTCACTGGCACTCGGAGGGGGTGAGAGAAGCCCCCCCTGCCTCTCCCCTGCCTTTGGAGGTGAAACAACTGGGTAGATGTCTCAAAAGCTATTTTAAAAAAATCATCCGTATTTTCTAAAAAAAATTTGTTTATTTCTTATTTACAAGCTTTCCCCCCTTTGCTTCAGAGCCTAATTTGATGTGTTTTAATGTAACCACTGATTAGCTGGTTGTCAGCTGAATACTCATCTCACCCCCGGCTCTAAGGCAGGCTAATGCAGAAGGCAGGTAGTACAGCAATATTATGAAATGAACACTATCATGAAGTGCATTATTTGCTATTCAAGGCTTGGTTTCACAGCTCATTATTTATGTGGCTTCAGCTACACCGAGTTCCCTTGGGCCAGTCAGGTTTTATGCTGATGCAAGTGCGAGCAAAGCCAGTCCTCTGATTTGTATATTCTCAGCATCCACCTCCACATTTTTAATCATCTGTTTGTGTGTTTGTCTGGACTGCTCTCCCCTGCCACCCTCTTGGCTGGGGCTGTCTTTTCCAATGCAAGTTGGATGTCAAAACCAGAATCCAGATGTGGCATTTGACCCGCACTGCAGCACCCCTGAGGGTGTTGGTGCCCCAGAGCAGAAATGGCCTGGCCAGCACGGGGCAGGCTCTGTGTTCACATGGACACGTGTGAGGAGAGCCCTGTGTGCTGCAGGGGCCCTGCAGAGGCTGCTTGGCCTGCAGGTTTAATCAGGAGGAGGGTACCTGTGCCTGTGCCCTCTCTGGAGCTCTGTGATTAGGGTCTAATCAGGAATTTGTGCTGACTGTTCATCACACATTTGAATAAATTCATTCCAAAGTGCTGTGAGTGGGACAAATTGTGCACACTCCCAGGTGGCCTCTGCTGAACCTCCAAAACTCAACTTGTGACCTCTGGCAGAAGCCTGCTCTAGGACAGCTGTAAAGTCTTACAATGCCTGAATCAGACAAGGGGCAGGTCCCAAATCTGCCAGGGAGACCTAAACCAGACCTGCTGATAGGGAGACACTTGCTGGGCTTTTGTGCACAGGCTGCACAGGGAGAACTGAGGCCTTGGGGTTCTGGAAAGCAGAGCAGGGCTTGGAAAAGGAATGTTCCCAATGTGAGAAATGGTCTTGGAAAGAAGAGAGACCAGGAGGGAGATCCTGAAGGGAAGATCCTGGATACTGGATATGAGGGGGGGGCATGAAAGCCTGGGATACCCTGGGCCAGGAAGTGCTGAGAGAGACAACTGTGCACAGCTGCGGCAAAAGAACTCCCTGCTTCAACCCCCACCCCAGAGTGAGGCTGAGACCTGATGAGCAAAGACAGCACTGAAGGGGATGAGGGGAAAATCTCTGACCCTCTTTTAAATAAACCCCAGAATCCAGATCTGCTACAGGTTGTTGCTTGCTCAGACTGGCCATTGCACAAAGGGGTAAAACTTCCTTTGTGCAGCTTCAGAAATGTCCTTCAGTGCATGGTTTGGCTTTGGGGACCTTTGCCACAGCTGTGCCTTGCAATGCACACAGGCAAAGCTCACTGGGATAACCCTCAAGGGCAAAACTCTCTCTTGGGAAACACTCAGCTCTGCTCCACTGCTCTCCTGTGTGTTGGGAAATATCAGTGATGTCAGGAGGAGAGTCCCCATATTACACTGCAGGTGTCAAGGACACAATCACCCCAGCAAGGTATTTTCAACAAGCCAGGACTCAGAAAGAGATCCAAACAAATGCTATGATGAGGAACAGAAAGGTTATTAGTCAAAAATATTGGTTTTGAAAGTGCACAACTTTGGAGAGACTACCAAAAGTAAATGTCAGTTGTTTGGCTGTTATACAAGTCTACACCACATTTCTTGTGCGTTGGGAGAGATGAAATTGTCGTTCGTGATGGAGCTGGGAAATACAGGTTTTCTCTCAGCAGCATGAGTGATGTTCAGGTCTCTCACAACTCGTCTTACAGAACAAAACTCTCCTCTGCTGCTTTATTATCAATGTTCTTCCAAGAAACAATCCTATCTGTGTTATTAGATTAATATATTATTTTCCTGTTTCTTTTTCTCAGTGCACAGGGAACATTCCTATATGTTATGAGGTTCCCTTGTGCTTTAGTTCAATTTTTTAAGAAAAAGTTTCTTTTGTATAATTCTAGTTGAAGATATTTTATGTGAAAGATAGTGAGGAGGATTAAGGTACCACATTAGTTTTTCCCATTTCTGACTTGGATTATGCATCCAGAAGAAAGAAGAGAGATTCTTTCCCTACATGGCAAAGGGGAGTGAGTTTGGAGGGACAACCAAGACTGTCCATCCTGCTAGGCAGATGCTGTGGTTTCTCCCAAGAAATGAAATCAATTTCATCTCTTCTAAGAGGAGAGATAGCTGCACCCTGTTCTTGTTTGGTTTGGAAAGCACCTCCCTCTGAAGGGCCTTTCCTGGACACTGGACTTGCAGGTTGTTCCTGTGATTAGATTGAGTGAAACACTTCTGCCTTACAAAATTAATGTCAGGATTATAAAACCTGAATTATAAAACAATCTAAAATTGCTTATGAACAAAGCATTCATTCATTTTGTCTCTCATGCAATAATTTCTGTTTTGGAGCTTTCCCATCCAGTTGTTTTGGCCAACTACCTGGAAGAAGCCTGGGTGTAGTATTGATGGAGAAATGATCTAGTAAGTTGCATAAAGTTTCCCTCTGGCATCTTAGGAAGAAAATAAATATTGCAAAGAGGAGAGGTTATGAGTCCCAGTGAAAAACAACACTTTAGCCTAACTGCACAGAGAGGCTGGTAAATATCCTGCCTTCTGGCAGGGCAGGAGAACTGGAAATGCAGATTAGCTGAACCCATGCCAAGCAGCATGACTGCCCTTGGATCCTCCCAGCAGTAGGGAAAGTTCTATTCCATGTCAACACAGATTTGTACATTTTTTTCATGGTGGGGAGAAAAACTCATAACTCATTTCAGACCTACTGCTCTGTTTTATATCAGAAATACAAAATGCTGATTGTATAAATTCCAAACCCAGCATAATTTAGAATGGTCTAGACATCTTGATGTATTTGTGGCAATTATGTGCATCTCATTTTTCGAAGAGGTTTATTTATGTTTAGCTCTAGAAATGAGAAAAGGAAAGGAAAGGTGTCATGCCAGAAATGCAGCCTGCCAGAGGGACACTAAAAGGACTTTAAGGGCAATTCAACTTCATTATTTTCTACTGAGACAAATTCAGAGGGGAGTATTCAGCAGACTGGTTTATTGTTTCATTTCTGCAGAGGAGAAGGGATGTGAATGCTCCTCTGTGAGGCTCACCTGTGTGACAGGGAAGCAAACACCTTCCCACCCTGCCGAGCTCCGGGAATGCCGGCCCTCGGGTCCTTTGGGCCTGGCTTCAGAGCAGCCCTGGAAATCACCTCAGAGCTGCCCTTAATTTAATTTGGGGGGAAAGACTGGGGAAGGGCTTAGGCAAGGATTGTAATTGCTCAGACCATTAAGACTGGAAATAGCTGCTGACGGGAGTTTTCTCCTCTATGGCAGAATTTCGGAATTGCAGTCAGGGGTGCGATAGCCTTTCATTAACATCAGCACCCAGGATAATGCTACAAGTGAAACTGTTGTACTTTATTGCGTTCTTGCTGTCATTTAATTGCTTGATAATAGGTTTTCATAACAATGGAGGCCCATGGAAAGTTGGCTGGAGCAATCCCCACCGGTGAATTAACTGCAGCAAAGTTGCCGTTAACAAAGCGAGATGTTTGGGGAGGTCATCCCGAACAGATGGCCATTATTTAGGGAAAATAGCTCCAGAGCTGGGTCTCATGAGGGAAGCTAAAGTTCCCATATTTAATATGAACTATATGAAAATGTGCAAAAGGGTTCCCAGGGCCAGGCAGACAAAAGAAGGGCTGTGCTGGAGAGCTGCACAGTGGTGCTGTTGTGAACGGTGATGCTGAGAGCAGGAACGTGGTGCTTTGCTTTGTTTTCATGTGCTCAGATGTGCCCTCTTCTCTTGATGACTTGAACCAGGAGCAATCTGCTTTTGTCCCCTTGCATGAGCCCGTTTTGCATCGATTCAGAACTCACACCACCTTGGAATATTAATATTAATCACTATTAATAAAACATAATGCTCACATGCAAATGGGTGTTTACATATGCAAACATGGGGGTTCAAACATGGGGATGCAAATGTTGAAACGCTGGTGTTTGTTACATCTGATGTACAGGAACTCCAGTGGAATTTTCTTCTCATGAAAGAGCTCATGTCTCATTTGATCACTCTGGGATGTGGTTAGAAGAAAATTAATTAGCTGGAGTGGAGTGGACTATGAATTTTATTTTCACGAGTAGCAGACAATCTGTTTTGTAATTCAGTTGTAATTTCCAATGAGGATGGGTACACAAGAGAATAGTGAGTGTAACTGTCATGGTTTTGTTACTGGAAGGTGAGGCTGAGATAAAATAAGTCTGTTTTCCAGGGAGATTTCTCATACAAATTGAAGTTGTAGCTGCCAGTCAAATCTCTTTTCCATTCGTGACTCTCAGCTTTCCCTTATAAATTTCAATGAATAACAAAAAAAGTTAAAGGCCTGCAAAAGACCATATTGAGCAACAACTATTTTTGAAGAGCCCTTTTCCCTCCCTCACACGGATGGGAAATAAATACAATCCCAGCTTCCCAAAGCATTCTAAGATTGCCAGATATCCAATTATTCTCCCCTAAGAGGCATCTTAACCTCTCAGAGAAGGGATATTTTGCTTTTAGGGATTCTCAGAGTCTGTTCCTCTTGATGTCAGGGGTTTTTGTGGGGGGCAGCTGTGTGCAGTGCAGCTGGGGCTGGGCTGGAGGGAGGTGCCCAGCACTGCCCCTGCCCTGCCCGTGCTTGGGGGGCTCAGGGTGCTGCTGACACCGCTGCAATGGAAATGTTTTTCCATTGATAGAGATCAAACTCTGCAACCTGAGGGTTGAAGCACAGGTACCCCAGGAGCTCCCCCAGGTGTGGAAGGCGAAGGCTGGCCCTGCCTGCCCTGCAGAGGTGTCCATGGCACTGCTGGGCTTTTCCTGCTGGGTGAGGGTGCAGCTCCCCCTGGGCAGGCAGAGCTGTGCCAGCTCCCTGCGGGGCTGAGGGCATTTCCTGAGGCAGGGCAGGAGCCTCCGGGCACCTTGGCAGCTCCCAGCTCTGCAGACACCACGAGGGATGGCAAACACCCACAGAGGCAAATCCTCTTTAAAGGAAAGTGCTGCCATGATTTCCAGGTGACCTTTCCCTTCAGGCACCTTCAGCTGCTCTCATTTCCACCCTCATAAAATGATGGTGCAGAGACTGCCCAGACATTTGCCATGGGACACTTCATGCTTAAGGGGGAGTGGAACAGTGCAAGTTCAATGCTTAATTGTGTCTGAGTAGCAACAACTGAGATCAGAGAATCATAGAATGTGAATATTTTGGTTGGCTGGTTTGGTGGGGGGGAGAGGACCGTTAGTGGTGTTGTGGTGTGGTTTTTTTTTTTTTTTTTCCCATTGGTTGGTTGGTTTTTTTGTGATTCTCATGGGCTATATCCCTATTTAAGAAGGAAACTCCACAACCACCCCAAGGGCATCCTCTGTGCTTGGCTGCTAACGAGCTGATGGAGTGATGATGGTTCTCCACAGAGAAGCTGCTGTGTCTCAGCTCTTTCCAGCACAGGGCCGGGCAGCTTGGGAAAAATCAGTGTAATCAGCACACTCAATAGCAGGGAAGTTTGTAACATGCTGAGTGTGCTCCAGAACAAATGACAAGTCTAATATTGGTAAGCTGTTGTGGCCACTGCTTTGGGGATTATGAAATGCCTGCAGTTTGTTCATCTCTTGGAAGAACATCTAAGTTGTTCACATGTGAAACAAACTGAGTTTTTGTTTACTTTTTAAAAAAATGCAACCATAAAATTTATCTATTGTAAATTAATTTGGTTTTAGTCTTGTACTACAGTATTCCTCTATTAAATGCAATCAAACAATGCAAAATGTATTCAGAGCTAATCATCTGCAAAAATGGCTCAGTGAATGTTGAGGCTGGACCAGAGCTATCAAATGGAAGTCATGGAAGATAGAGATGCAAAAACCTATGAAATAATTTAATGCTTGAAGCCTCAAATGCAAGGCATTTTCTTAGAGAGAAGGACACGTCAAACTGAGAAGAGTTACTACAGCAATGGGCACTTTTTGGGTGTTAATTTTATTGTACTGATGCATTATAGCAATCCTGGGGGAGTGCAAGAGCAAGGAGTTGTTTTTGTACAGCCAAGGCTGTGTAACCCTGGTCATGGGGGCTGTGTAACCCTGGTTCTCAGGGCTGTGTAACCCTGGTTCTCAGGGCTGTGTAACCCTGGTCATGGGGGTGTGTAACCCTGGTTCTCAGGGCTGTGTAACCCTGGTTCTCAGGGCTGTGTAACCCTGGTTCTCAGGGCTGTGTAACCCTGGTTCTCAGGGCTGTGCTTCAGTGTCCATATTCGGGGGAGGGAGTGTGAGATTGTCAGGTGGGAGAATGAGCCGTGGGGTGTCTGGGGGATGCCAATCACCAGCTGTGGCTAAAGCAGCTGCATTTGGGGACTCCTCCAGAATGCACTGAGAGTGTTGGAGAGAGGCTTAGAGGGCGCTGGATCAGACTTGAGATCAAAGAGTTTCTTCACAGAATGGTTTAGGCTGGAGGGACCTTAAAGCCCATCCAATTGCCATCCGCTCCCATGGCAGGGACACCTTGCACTGNAGAGGGCGCTGGATCAGACTTGAGATCAAAGAGTTTCTTCACAGAATGGTTTAGGCTGGAGGGACCTTAAAGCCCATCCAATGCCAACCTGTACCATGCCCAGGGACCCCTTGCACTGTCCCAGGCTGCTCCAAGCCCCAGTGTCCAACCTGGCCTTGGGCACTGCCAGAGATCCAGGGGCAGCCACAGCTGCTCTGGGCACCCTGTGCCAGGGCCTGCCCACCCTGCCAGGGAACAATTCCTGCCCAATAGAATTCATTCCTTCTCCTGTGAGAAGGGTGATCTGCTCTCAGATGAGGGTTTGGTGGGCAGGAAACTTTTCTCTTTGCTTTCCTGTCAGGGCTCTCAGGCTGGATTCACAGCAGCTGCCTCCTGGGGCTGGGAGCTCATCAGGGGGAGCTGAGTCTTTCTTCAAACTGCCCGGATTTGGCTGGGTTTGAAATGAGCACATTTGTTTCGTTTTGTTCCATGTTTGCAATGCAGACTTGGAATTACAGAGTGTCCTGAGTTGGAAGGGACCCACCAGGACCATCCAGTTCAGCTCCTGGTGCACAGGAGACCCCCACAATCCCACCCTGTGCCTGAGAGTCTGCTCCAAACACATCTCAAGTCATTCCCATGTTATGCAAACCTCCTCTGTGTTTGTGCACAAAGCAGTGCCTTTAATCAAGTTTTGCTCTAATGGTGGAGGATGTTATTAATAATACAGAAAAGCTATTTCAAGTAATTAAAATGGAGGAAAAGTGTTATTTTACAATTATGCTGACAGCTTGTCTTTGATCTTGGAACCTTTGTCAAGGTGTGTTAGTAATGCAAATGAATGCCCTCTCATTTATACCTCGGGGTAAAGCTATCATTATGTTTACTAAGCCAGAACTGCCCTGTGAAACTGAAGTACTGTGTTAATTGTACTCCAGAATGGGATTGGTTGGCTTTTCTAACCTTTCTTCCCACTTCTTGTCACTTCTGCATTACGGAGCTCAAGTGGAAAAGGAAGCATGTGGCAAAATGACAGCAATTTTTGCAAACATTTAGATAATTTAAAAGGTTAATAAAATAGCAGTGCCCAGGGAGCTGTGTTTGTCAGTTTGCTGTGGAGTATTGTAGGAATGGAGTGTTTGTAGGTGACCTGGGGAGAGCACAGCACTCTTCCTGCCTTCCTTGCCCCCCAGCTTTGCTCAGAGCAGTGCAATGTTTGTGACAGCAGGATTTGGCCCCACAGATGCTCAACATTCAGCAGTACCTTAATGCACTCTGAAATGAAAATTCCTGTTCCTTTGCTGTGCTGAAGGCAGTGTCAGACCTGGACATCCCACCAAGGGTTGGATATACACCCCTGGAGCTTCTGTTTGCCTTCCCTGCTCCTGTCTCCTGAGCTGCCTCCACCTTGGTGGAGGCTTGGGACCTCTAGGAGCTCGGAGAGGATGGCAAAAGCTTCTTCAGGAGCTGGGTGGAAATTCCAGCAGGAGCTGTGCTAGGGCTGCAGCTTCTCCACTAGAACACTTGACCTTTGTGACGTGAAGCTCCCTGATATATTCAGCCCTGGCTGCAGATTGCATTAATCCTACACGACCCAGTGCTGGGAAGATGCTGATTTTGTTCAGGAATGGATGCAAGTTCCTGAAAGTGATGTTGGTGGTTTAGGGGTGGCATGAATATGTAACCCAGATCTGCATGTGTTAACTGCAAATATTTAGTTGTGATGCAGGGTTATTTTTATAGCATCTTTCTTTTTTAAATAAAAGTAAATTTATGATAAAATAGTTAATAAGAAGCAAATGATGCCCTGCCTGTTTTCCTTTTCCTCTTCTCAATTTCTTACAGTTAGTGGAAGGACTTGGAGGCAGCTTTGGGGTATGTTTTAAGAGCCATCATTCACGTCATGTTAGGGTTTCCAGGATGTTACAAAATCTAAATTAAGCATGATGGCAACACCACCTGGAAATTACTTTGCCTACAAGTGAAAAGAAACAAAGCCTGTCCCATATGTGCTGTTCTCTAGGGGTAGTTAGCCTTTGGGTTTGAGGTTGCTGAAAGCGTTCACTCACCTCCTGTGTGTGTTTGTGAGTGGCCAGATGGGTGCAAGGGGCACCCCCAGCCCTCTGCCCCTGCTGCACCTGGACAAAATCCCCTCAGGTGGCTCACAGAGCTCCTGGTGTGGGGCCAGCTGGGAGGGCTCTGCCTGGCCACACTTTGTGCCACTCACACCCCACATGTCCCTGCCTTGGTGGCCTGAACCTCCCAGGCAAGCTCTGCTCCCTGCTGAGACCTCACAAACAAAATCCTCCTTCCCTCCTCGGCCTCCAGATAGCAGCAGAATTCCTGCTGCCACTCAGGTTAGCTCTTGATTCCCACCCCCAATATTTATCATCTTATTAATTCCCCTTCACAATATTAAAAATGTTAATTCCATGTTTGCCAAGTCTCCCGTTTCCCGGCGAGAGCAGGACCAAGCTCTTTAATCTCCCCGCACAACCCGCTGCAGTTTTTTCACAATTGTTATCATTTTGATTACCCTGTAATGCACCTCCCAGAACAATCATAAACTCTGTAAACTGAAGCTGTGACAAGCTGTTTGTCAGGGATTTGAGCCCTGCTGAGGAAGCCTTTGGATACTGGCCCTGGAATCTGTGCTTCCCAGCCAGCCTGTCTATTGAGGGCTTGTTTTGGGGGATGTGGGGCGAGGATCTTGCAGGGAAAAGCAGCTTGGGCAGGCTCAGAGCAGAAATGAGGAGTCTCCTCTGAAGGAGGACAGCTCTGATCGTGTAGAACGAGAGTCCAGCAAAGGGCCCTGGGCAAAACCTTTGAAAATTGAAATTAGGCAGGACAGGAGGGAAATAAAAATAGTCAGGGGCCATTCCTGTGGGATGCAGCCATTTGGATGGTGGGGTCTGAGGGGGCTGCAGTGATCCCACATGGACCTGCCTTCTCCTGTGCTCTGTGGGAGCTGGGCTGCTCACAAAGCCTGCAGCTGCTTTTGTGGCCATGTTCGTTTGCATCACCACATTTTATGAGATGAAATGGGAATTTTGAGGAAATAACTGTCCTTCAAGTGCTGCTGGGGACTTTTTCTTTTAATTTGGGAACTTGCAACATCTGAAAGAATTTCCTCAGTCTCTCCCATATTCTTGTGTGTTGCCTAAGGTTTTCCCCACTTTAAAAAAATGTCATTTTTTCAATTGTTTGTCTGTTTAAAGTGAAATTTGCAGGTTGCTGCTACCACAATTAGGATGTTTTATCGAAAGGGTGGCTTGTTTTCCTGTGTAGATTCTGAGAGTGTGGTGGAATATCACCATTTTCCTGGGAGGAGAGAGCTGCTGAGTGAAGGATCAGATCCTGTCCCCCTCCCTGCACTGCCAGGATTCCCTTCCACAGGTCTGGGGAGCTGTGTCCCAGGGACACAGGGACATGCAGGAATTCCTTAGGTTGGGGTTCCCGGTGGGAATTGCTCCAGTAAAGTTAAAGTGTAGGAAAAAGGAAGTTGTGACTGCTGAACAAAGGAATACCAAGAGGATAAACCCAGGAGCTGTTTGTGCCTGGCAGCAGCGTTAGGAGGGGGCCTGGCTCCGGGTGGGCTGGGGATGAATGGGTGTGTGGGTGACTCCAAAATCCACAGCACACACCTCGTGTGCCATGAGTTAAAGCAGACACATTGCTACCCACAGGGGCTCTCTTCAAGTGCCTTATATTTGGCACAGTGTGACTTTAGATTATGTGAGGAAATGCTAAGTGTGGAGCTCTTATTGCTCTGCTCAGCCTTGGCAATTATGAAGAATAAAAAATTTACCAGAGCCTAAGCTCTTTGATAGTTATAAACATGGGGAGAATTAAGGGACAGGAAAATTATAGCAACTCAGCTAAACCACTATAATTAAGGCTGAATTGGTTTTTATATTACTGCATTCATAAGTAGAATGTTGAAATAAATAAAAAGTAAAAGCTCAAATACGGTTTCAGACTCAAATTTAGGTAGGACAAAGCCGTTTTTTCTATTCATGTGTGTTTAACTTCCAGTTTCTGTCATCCTCCTCCTGTTCTTACTGATGATGTCTTGCCCTCCAGATCCAAATATCTCCTGAGCTTCCTCCATGGGGAAGAGTGGGCTTGTCCCTGCCTGCAGCCACAGCCCTGTCACGCTCCCAAATCACTTGTGTGGGTTTCAAATCCACTGTGTAATGGAATAAGAAACACCCTCACCCCCTTCACATTCAGGCTGAGCCCAGCAGGATGTAGGTTTTTGAAGCCAAGTTTGTTTTTCATTCTTTTGGGGCTGTGTGGTTTGTTTGGTTTTAATTTTATGTAACATCACAGAACCCCAGAATAAACTGAGCTGGAAGGGACCCACAGGGATCATGGATCCAGCTCCTGCCCCTGCCCAGACCCCACAACAACCCCCCCTGGCACAGGGCTGTGCCCATTCCCTGGGGAGCCTGGGCAGTGCCAGCACCCTCTGGGGGAAGCAGAATCTTTCCTTGCAGAATCTTTCCCTGCTCTGCAGCCTGAGCCTGCCCTGGGCCAGCTCCAGCCACTCCCTGGTGCTGTCCCTGCCCCAGCACAGAGCTCAGAGCTGCTCCTGCAGCCCTGGGGAGCTCTGCCCTCAGCTCCTCTGCTGCAGCTGAACCAATCCAGTGCCCCCAGCTGCTCCTCCAGGCCCTTCACCATCTTCATGACCTCTTTTGGAAACTCTCTAATGGCTCGGTATCTTCTATTGCAGTGACCAAACCTGCAAGGGGTGTAGGAGGTGTTCCACACTCAGCACAGACACACCTGTGTGACTGCTTGTGCATCCTCATCAGCCCCCTGCTAATTACTGTACAAGCCAGGGCCAGTTTCCACTGGAGCTGAAAGTAGTGTAGAGCCTTCAGAAGTACAGAGCTGCCCCAAGTTTGGTGCAAATCCTCAGCTGGAGATGAAAGACCTCCATTAAAGCTCCTTCAGAGGGAGAATGCAGCAGAACTCAACCCATGCTTGCTTTGGGAGGCAGCAGGTGGATGAGTTATCAGCCAGGCAAAGGAGGGACCTGGGAAGCAGCTGAAGGCATTTTGAGGGGAGGCCAGGACACACAGGACATGGGGCTTGCTGGTTGAGCTTGTTGGGTCAGCAGGTCTGAAAGGGGAATAAATTCCTGTGTGTGCATGTCAAAGGCAGCTTGGGGAGAGCAGCTTTCTTCCTGATGAGAACCAGTCTGAAACCTCTGAAAGTGATAAAATATACAAGAAAAGAAAGTGGCCTTCATGGAGAGGATTCTCAGGTGCTCTCATGCTTGTGTAGGCAGCAGCAATCTGATCACAGCTCTGTTCTGCATTATTCTGCATAAATAATGCAGAATATTAATAAAGAACCCCATCAGTGGCAGTGCTTGTGTGCCCCCCTGCCTCCCCCCTCCATTTCACAAACCAGCTCTTTTGGAAAACATAAAGCTGACTTTAAAGGTCTTGCTCACGTTAATTTGGGACTCCCCTTAAATTGTATCTTGAGTTATGGAATGACAAAGCTTGGAAGCAGCTCTGAGTGATATTCAGGGTAAATTGGTTCCATGACAGAGGCAGCAAGGCCACCTTTGAGTGCTTCTGTGAGTCCCAACAAACTGAACATTGATCTCAGCATGTTCAAGAGAGGGGGGAACCCTGATTTCCCCTTGAATGGAAGCAGCAGTGAACCTTTTTTCTCTGCTTCCAAATTCCTTTTCATGTAAGCTTTGCTGTCTCTTTGTAACCATCTGCTGCAGTGCTCTGCACTCTGAGCTTGTCTCACATTTCAGATATTTTCGTGTTTGTTTCTGTGGCAGTGGAGAAGAGCTGGAGGATGTGAGCTCCGAAAGTTCACAAAGCAAAAGAGCAACTGAGGCAAAGGACAGCCCGATTTAAGGGAGTTTAAAATTTATTGTTAAGAAACATATCTGGTTTGAAAATCCTGAGCATTTCAAATGTAGTTAGCAGGCTGTAGTCTCCACCATCTTCAAGATCTTCACTGAACCCCAAATGTACCTTCACGGTGTCCATGGCTTGTTGGCAGCTGGAAAGGGGATGCATGTCTCTAAGCTTAGCATTTTTAAGAATGATGAACTGGTTTTGGTTTATAATGTAGGATTGCTCTCTGAAATAAGTTTTGGTAATGCTGACGAGACTTTCCCATAGGAAGGTAAGCTTTAGCTCAAAGCTTGTTAAGTGGAAGATAATCTATATTTTCAAGGGGCAGGAACATGTGTAACCCAAATTCTCTGCAATGTTTAGGCCAGAAGCTGGGTTGGAGGGTGTCTTTCCTTTGGATTTAGGGACAGCAGGAATAGGCTCAAACAGATTTGAGGTGGGAGTATTTTATCTGGTAGCAGTAATAAATTCAGGTGTCTTGTAGAACTCTGAACAGGATGTTTCATTTCACCTCTTATACGCGGCAAGTTTTTGGCATCAAATCCTTTTAATAATTTTTATTTTAAGCATAGATAGTTAACATTTCTGTGTCCCGTTTTCAGACTGGTCAGTCCAGAGGTCCACAGCTGGAGTTGTGGAGCTTCTATCCAGCAGGGCTTTTGGACTTGTCCAGTGCCCTCTGAAATGTGATGAGGTAGAGACAGAGCCATTTTGAGGTGCCTTTGAGCTGTTGAAATGTTTCCTAATTCTGCCTCTGCATAGTTACACATCTGCCAGGGTTGGGGGATTCACATAGCTAAAAGCAAAACTTATGTTTGAAAATCAGAGTGATCATTTGGGAACCCCCAGGCAGTGCCAGACTCGGGGCTGCTGCTGCCCCCCAAGCCCTGATTGGAGTTTGGGGTGTGGGCAGGGGCTGCTGGGGCAGCTCTGGTGCAGGTGTCACCACGTTCTGTGTCTTTGGAGGAGCAACAGGAGCAGGAAAGGCCAAGGGGGAGCACCCCCAGGTTGTGCTGCTGCAGAGCCCTGGGCTGAGGCAGTCTGAGCTCACCTGGGTGAGTGGCTTGGGTTGTTTTGTTCAGAAATATAAATCTGATGGTTGCTAAATGACCAGCAGAAAGGAGGAATGTTTACAGGACTGTACGTGAGGATTGGCACAGCAATAGCAAATTTAAAACAAAACTCTACAAGTTCTAGATTATTACTAGAAGGTTCTACAAATATGATCTCTCTGCAGAGAAATTTCAGGAATCAGGAATCTTGTTTAACTTCTGAGATTTTGCTCTAAGAGAAACAAAGGCAGCACATGAATGCCAGGGGTGCAAATTTTAAAAGAGGAGTGCATACCCCATACTCTCCACTGCTCCAGGTTTGAGACCTCCCTGCTGATGAAACTTGGGATGAGTTCCTTTGATGCTGAGAATTTTGCCCAAACTTCTTGAGCAGTACCAGGGATGACACTTTAACAACTTTCAAAGCAAATTGATTTAGGTTCTAATTTAGATAATGAATTTTTTGTAGGTTTTTTTCTTGTTTGTTTGTTTGTTTGTTGTTGTTGTTGTTTTAAAATAAATCTGTTTTTTCCATAGCTGGAATGAGTCTGAGAGCAGCCCAGCAAGGCTCAGCTGGCCAAGATGCCTGCAGTGCCCTGGCCTGGACCAGTGAAACACCCTGAGGTCAGCAAGGGATGTAATTCTGTGGAAAGCCCTCATTTTCCATGGGATTGAAGAGTGCCATGTTAAGGAAGATTCCCAAGGATTGCTCTCAAAAGTGATAATTGCTTCATCCTGGGTTGGCTCAAGGTTTGCATTTTGGTGGCTTCAGGTCCCAGTCTCTGTGTCAGTAAAAGTGAAAGGGACTGGAAAGCTGGGAGATGCTTGGGGAGGTGTTGAGTTCATGTTCTGCTCTGGCAGGGCTGGTACTGTCAGCTCTACAGGTAATGCTCAATAAAAAGAACTGAATGTTTCTCTTGGCTTGATGCAAGAGAGTTTTATGTGACAACCTCAGTAATGTGATCAAACTTTGGAAGAAGCAAACCTGGTTGTGGCAGCTGGAGAGGTGGCAGAGCTGAGATAAAGCCTGCACAGACTCCAGGGAACACAGATCCATGCAGAAGCTTCCCCTAGCAGTGACCAATAATTCGTATTGAAAACTGACACTTTTGCTGGACATTTAATTTCTTAGAGAAAAGATTTCCGTGTTAGATTTCATTAAGCATTGAATAACTCCAAGTAGACTAGGAACAGAGAAATGGAATGAGCATTTACCCAAAGGAGCACCAGTTCTGCCTTCATTTAATTTTGTGCAAAATGTAGTATAAAATTTCAAAAAGAGTTAGCTGTAGATGTGATTTGATGCCTAAGTAGGATAATTTTGAATTGTGACTTGTGTTAAAAAATAAAAAGTCTTCTTCAGATGTAAGACAAGAGAGAAAGAGGAGAGATGTGCTTATTATAGTCAAGAACTGTGATACATAGGCATCAGTAATTCCATTTGTTTTATATACTTTCTTGTCATTTTAATGGTTTATTATCAGAGATCCAGTCAAAATTGGCAATAAAAAGAATATAGCTTTACTTTGATTCAAAGTCTGCAGCAGATATGCCAGCAGAAGGGATAAATAAGGCATGGAAAATATGCTGTTAATAAGGGAAATACAAGTAGTTCTAGGCATATTTCATATGCTTTTTCTTTATTTTGGTTTCAAAGAGACTGCTGAATGCACTAAAATTATTAAGTTACAGTGAATAGTACCTTGAACATGGCTTGAAATATTCCATTGTAAAGCAAACTTGGGTTTGTTCTTGTAAATCTATTCCTATAAATAATTTTCAGAGAAGGGGAAAAAAAATGGTCCTTTCTGATTTTTGTGTACTTTACAGGAAGGGAAGATTTTTTTTTCTCTGAGAACCTCATTGCTATTCATTGCAATTCTCCACTTGAAGAGAGGGAATACCCTGGGGAATTCTGTGGCATCAGGTCTGTGCGTTGTTCTGTCCTTCAGTGGCCAAGCACAGTGTGCAAGTGAGAAAATAAAAAGTGACTAAACACAATTCAGTCTTTTTTTGATGCCAAAAGCCCCTTGGCTGGCCCAGCAATGGGCTGAGGAAAGGTCAGCTGGCCCTGGGTCAGGCAATTAAACTGTGTCCTGGTGTTGGGTCACTCTCTCTGTCTGACTTGAGTCTTACAGGAGAAAGTCTTGATTGGAACACTTCCAAGTGGAGTAGTTTTGTATACACTGGGTTCTGTGCCTCAGGTTGTCTTTGCTGACACCTGTATTTTTCTCATTTCAGGAGGAGAAAGTAAAATATTGAATTCAGCCAATTTAAGCAGTGTGTTTGCAAGCAACTGTAAAAATGATAGGGCTGAAATGACTCTTCTCAGGACTTGCTGGGTCTGTGGTCAAGAACACTCCTGCAGGTTCCTTCTAAACTTTTCTCTTTTCTTTTCTTTTCTTTTCTTTTCTTTTCTTTTCTTTTCTTTTCTTTTCTTTTCTTTTCTTTTTTCTTCTTTTCTCTAAGAGTATAGGAAAATATCTCTGTTTGTTTTAAGACAGGTCTAAAACCCTCAACACTTAAAACCTTGAAGTGACAGAAAAGTTTGTAGGCTCCATGGCACCACTTGTTACCCCTTACCTTGGGACAGATCAATCTGCACACCGTGGCAGGGAGGAGAAACCAGCTTGCTGTGTTTTACTCAGCAGCCCAGCACAAACCTGATGGGAAAATCCATTGCAAGAAAGAATCCATATTGCTTTTACACAAAAAGCTGCTCTGAGCCATTGATCTGGAGCTCCAGAGGCTGCTGGGTTTGTGTGTGAGATCCACGGGGGCCTGAGCCTGGCGGGCAGCTGCTGCTGCTGCTCAGTGATATTCCCAAAATCCACCAGGGACAATCAGCTCAGCAGTGGGGAAAACAACAGCAAAACTCAGAGCAAACCGAGGAGGGCTTGGAGTTAAGTGGTTATTAGCAGGCCAGGCAGGTCTGGTGGATGTTTAGTAGTGCTGCCATGGAAATCTGCTGAGGGATGCCTTGCTGCTCACCCATTGATTCCAGGTGCATCTGGGAATATTCTGGGCTGGTATGACTGCCTGCCTGGAAGAAACCAGACAAAGTGGAAAAATATGGTCAAGTGCAAGAAAACAGAACAGCAAGTTTCTGGTTCCAGGAGATGAGTTTGTGGATGGCCCTCCTGATCTTTCCAGAAAAAAATGGGTAACAGCTGGAAAGAATCTGTGACAGACATTTGTAGGGGGAAAGAAGGAGAATAAAAGGAGAAACAGGGGAGGATTTTTGTGGCTTCAAAAGGGAGGAAGAGCTGAACCAGACAGCAACAGCCCACAGTAAAGCATGTTAGTGAGGCCAGGTCTGGCCAATGCCCTCTGGAGTGTTCTCATACAGACACAGCCTTGCTGGTGGCAGCTTTGTTACACAGCACCAGCAGCTTTGCAGCTAAATTGTCCTCCCTGTGCTGGACCCAGGTCCCCAAATCCTTATCCTCATTTTCAATCACCCCTTGGCCTGAGTTGGCTGCAGCTTTCTTTGTGGTGGTTCTGCTGGGCTTGACCCCAGGGCTGCTCTCTGGCTGAATTTCTTCACCTGTTTCTTTTTCTCTGTTTGGAGTCCTGGTCTGGAGAGAGCTGAGATCCATCATATAGGATCTGGGGCTCTTGGACACCAAATTGTGTCTGGCTGGATCAAGTCTAGGTCTCTCAAGGCCTGGCCTTATTCAGACCACATGGGAAGATGAATTAGCAGTGACACATCCAGGGCATTTTGGACTGACTGCGTGTGCTCAATAAATTTGACACCTTCTGGCCACGGCAGCAGCCATGGACACGCGAGCTGAAGTGCCCAGACATAACTCATCCCACAATTCAGTGCTTAAGTACCTGTTCAAACACCCCAAACAGCTTATGGGCAATCTCTCATACTTCCCATTCCCAGGGCCCTGAGATTTACCACCCCCCTGTCAGGGGATGTATTTGAAGGTGACTGAGGGCCCCAGGCTCCCACAGCTTCTCTAATTTAAGAGAGCTGCTCTGTGTGAGCATCTCTTTGAACAGGAGCCATCAATACATCCTGACCTTGCCTTGTCCCTGCTCTGGATGTGGGTGATCTGGGCAGCTCTTCCATGGGTTTTGGAGTGGGGCCATCAGGTTTTGTGCAGGCAGGTTTTCCAGATTGTTACACTGGAGTAGAAAAGACAAAAGTTGGTTTTCAAAGCTGCCTTGGGAGGCTGCTCTCTGTTCCTTGTGTTGTTCAAGCCTGCTTGTGCTGACTGGAACTGTAAAATGGTGTGGAGTGGAGAGCATTGGTGTGAGTACAGACTAAAACACCTCCTTGTACTGAGACCTCCCAGCTGCCTGCATGGGATTGCCTTTCCAGAGCAGAGGGAGGGGTGGTGGTGGATTCCAGGGCAAAGGGCTGTGCATTAGGGAGGAAATGGCTTTGTGTTTAAGTGCAGTTCATCACTTCACTCTGCCCAGTGGAGGGGATATGCAAAACCTTTTAAAAGCAAAAAATCAAAGGCATATCAAGCTCAGAAGAAAGTAACTGCTCTTGCTTTGCTGCTCCTGGATGTCCTGAGCCCTTCCCCTCTCCCCTCAGCCCCAAGGGCTGCTCCTATCCTGTCCTCTTGAGATCTCAAGGGCAACTTGTGTGAGGGAAAAGGGAATTTCCAGAAGGGAGACCAGTTCTGCCTGGTGATGTCTGGAGCCCATGGCAAGGCCTTGACCTGGAGCCATTTCTTTGTTTTATGGCTCTGCTCCCTTTCCTTGGGGTTTTCCTGCTGAATGCTGAGTGCCCTGCATGGTCCCACTCAGCTGTCATTTGTGGCCATTGGCAGAGGGCTGAGCAGTGTCCATGAGTGCAGGAAGGTCCAGGACAGCATTCCCTGCATCCAGGGGGAACAGGAGCACCCTCTGCAAGGGGAGTGCTCCTCACAGTCAGCAAGGAAGGGCAGCCTCAGCCTTGTGGAGAGGAGGCTGCTGCTGGAGGGGCTGAAATAACCTCATGCAGAAATGGGGACAGGTATCCAGCCCCAGGGCAGTGATGCTGAGACCTCTACTAGGGAATAAACCAAAAGAAAATTCCTTGCAAAGCCTGTGGATTGCTTTGACAGTATCCAGAGGCCTGTTCATTTTACATGTCTATTTTCCCAGTTACTTTTGATTATCTGGCTGCAGCTGTTAAAACAGTGGCCTTGTGCATACTTGCCCTCTCTTAGAGTTTGGTCCATACTATAAACATTGTAATTCTGAAAACCTTAGTAAATTGCAGACAGAAAAATATCCATGTTAGAGATTCCTGGGTACAACTGGGACTTACAGCAGCAGGATATTTTATTGTCCTTGTACCTGGGTGTACAGGTTCTGCTGGGTACTGGTGTGGTCAGCCAAAGGCAGGGTGCTAAAGTCAGAGCATGAGATATTAATGACTGTGGGTCTGCACTGTAAATTTGTTTGTGCAGCCAAGGAGATGGCCAGGGAGCTGGTGCCAGGGCAAGGAGGACCTTTTGTCAGCCTGTGCAGGGGACATGCAGCGATGAGTTAGGGTTTTCTGTCCCTTGGAAGGTGGACTCTGCACTCAGCCTGGTGCTCCAAGGGCAGGTGACACCTGGGGACAGCTGAGCAGAGCCAGGGCTGGGCTGGTCAGCCTGGGGATGCTCTGGAGGCTCCAACCTGGCCTTTTCTCATGGCTTCAGTTCCTCATTCCTCATCCCAGGGGAGCAAATGAAACAGTGTGGGGGGTTTTGATGGTGGTTGCTTGAATTCATGCAATGTTTTAACTACTGCAGTTCTGGGATTGATGTTTTAAGGCAGTGTCTCATTCCTCTCACTGTTCAGCTGAATTTTAGAGAATGTTGTCACTTCTCAAGATGTCAGTGCTTTGTAAAGGTAGGAAGTGGCTGCTGCCTGTCTCTGGCTGTCCTGTCTGTCTCTGTCCTGGCTGTCTCTGTCTGCCTGTCCTGGCTGTCCTGCCTGTCTCTGGCTGTCTCTGTCCTGGCTATCTCTGTCCTGGCTGTCTCTGTCCTGGCTGTCTCTGTCCTGCCTGTCTCTGTCCTGGCTGTCTCTGTCTGCCTGTCCTGGCTGTCCTGCCTGTCTCTGTCCTGCCTGTCTCTCTCCTGCCTGTCTCTGGCTGTCCTGGCTGTCCTGGCTCCATGGGAACACAGGAATTCTGCCTTTCACCACCACTGTGCCACTCCCAGCCAGCACTGTTTGATTTGCAGGTGTGGGAGTGAGCTGAGGCTTCCCTCCAGAGCAGAGCTCTGAAATATGAGCAGGTCAGGTCCTTGTTAGTCAGACAGAGGAAACACAACATCTTAATTAGCCAGGGAGTTGTTCATGGCTGTGTGTGCACTGTATGGAAAATAACACGTTAAAGAAACAACTGCAGTGGTGAAAGTGTTTTNTAACACGTTAAAGGAACAACTGCAGTGGTGAAAATATTTTAGTTGGTTTGGGTTTTTTTGTTTTTTGTTTGGTTTATTATTATTATTATTATTATAACCCATCAGTTTTATTGCTCATTTTGACCACAAGCTGAAATTATTGTGATTTTTTTTTTCCTGTCCAGTCCCTGTTTGAGATCTGTATGATGATCTGGGTCTGATGAATGGGTCTCACAATTTGACTGTCAGGTAGCTGCAGTTTGCCCTTGGCTCTCTGCTTGTGTGTTTGCCCACAAGGGTCAGGGATTTCCAGCAGCTGATGGGATTCTGAGCCAAATGAGGAATAGAGGATGGGGCAGGTACTCCACACAGTTTTACCTGGTTTATCTAAGAGGGAAAACAGGAACTAAGAGGAAAGAAAGAAGGTTTTATGAGCTCTGAATGAAAATGCCACTACTCCATCTTGCCATGAATTTCTGTCTTTGTGCCTGTCTCCTCAGCTGTAGGATTGGGACATTTCTAATTTCCAGTGTTGTAAGAAGCAGCATTGTATGATAGAATCACCTAATTACCTCATCACTCTTTGCAAAATAATGATTTCCACATATTTTATTCAACCTTGGGACAGCTGGCACCTCCTTGGCAGGAATCCTTTGGAGATGCATTGCTCTCCTCTGTGCTCCTCTCACAACCTCTGCTCGTTGCCTTTGATGCTGATGTTCTGGTTTAATAGGGCTCATCCTTTTACTGCAGCAACATCAGAGTGCTGTGAATAAGAGTTTGTTCTGCTTTAGTTTCTTCTTGCTGTCAACTATGGATGCCTTTTAGCTGGTTTATTTTCTTTCTTCTGTGTTTTTGGTTTTTCTTGTTCCCCATCAGAAGATGTGTGTCAGGGAATAGGATTTGTTAAAAGCTTTATTTCAGAATTAAGGTAAACACTGCTCTTGCTGCTCTTTTCCATGGCTCTGGGAAGTTATGGTAGTTCAACACTGAAATACCCACCAGTGCCATTAGCTTACAGACCTGAGATTCTGTCATCTTTTGAGAATATTATTCATTACTCCATCCTATTAATAACAGCAGCAGAGCTGTTAGTTCATTTTTACTCAGGGTTATTAATTTAATAGTATTTATTTTTAACTTAATTTGTTTTAGTCTTGATCTCTCTCGCTCTTTTTTTTTTTTTTAAATTTATTTTTTTTAGTGCTCTTTCAATAGCCAAAATCTTCTTTAAACTCTATTAGAAGTAAGATGGTGACTTGCAGACTTTGACTGCTGGGTCAGTATTTTTCCCCTCCTGTATTTGGGAGGAAAGGGATGAACAACAGCAGTGTCTTGGCTGTCCTCTGGTAACTCCCCCAAGGTGTCTGGAGCTGGGCCAGTCCATGGGAGAAGGGGAGCCAGGACGTGGTGCAGGGCAGGGCAGCTGAGTGTTCCTGGCTCTGGGAATGTGCATTGCTCACCCCTGTGGCCTCAGTGCTGAATTCCTGATGTTCTGGAGCAAAGATGCTCCTGCAGCTCTTGGAGGGGTCCCTGCTCCCCATGGAGGGTTCTGGCGCTGCAGGGAGGGTTGGTGGAGTCCTTGATGCAGTGCTGGAGATCAGTCCCTAAGTGCCTCACAAGGTTGAGGTGAATTGGATGTGAATCCAAAGAATTTTCCTTTATCCATACTCACTTTCAGTTTTTGCTGTGTCATAGCTGCAACCTTCCACAAGCCAGTGTAAACACCTCATTTGCTTTTGTGCTTTGAATCCTAAAATGCATTGATTTTTATCATTTAGATGTCAATTAAACTCTGTCTCTACACATACCAACAGTTCAAATAAATCACTTGATAGAGTTAATATCTGCTGGAAGAATTTAATAAATCCTTGTTTATAACAATAGTCATGCAGTTTTACTTTACATATGCTTATTTAACTTGCTTTTAATTTTGTGTTAAAAAAGAAAAAAAAAAGTTTTTGACTTCTGGTGGGAGAAAAAATAAAAGGTAAAGAATGGTGGGCATAGTTACTGAGACCAGCCTGCTCAGTTCTCTAAGACCATGCAGCAGTGTCCCTGAAAAACAAAAGAGGAAAACAAAACCCATAAAACAAATAAAACCTTACAGCACAAACCAGATATTTAATAAAACCATGTTGACACTGAACACAGCAGCTATGATGCAGTCTAAACAGAGAAAGTGAATAAAATATTCAGGGCAGAATTGTTGTGTTTCCTGGTGGCATCAGGGATTCTGTGGGATTGGGAATTGCCAGTTCCACTCTGGGCTGTTTCCACTGGAGTTTCCTCTGAGCTGCCTCCAGAGCCTGGTGCTCCAGATTTATGCCCACAATTAAGGGCAGGTACAATTTATAGCTGTTTGATTAGGATGTTGCAAATGTTTAGCTTTGGGCAGGTTTAATGAGCTGGCTCAGGTTGTGAATCAACCGTGCCGTTCATCACAGGGGCAAAACTTTGGGATGTGACTGGCAAGTGCAAAATGTTTGTTTGCAAGGTCACCCAGTGACTATACAACCCAGGAGTTCAAATTTAATGAAGAAGGATGCTTTCCTGGCTTAAATCCTTGCAATGGAAGGAGCTTTTTGCTCAGTTAAATAGAAGAAGACAGCATGATATATCTCTAGGTAATGTTGAATTTCTACATTTTAAATGTTTGTTAAAAGATGCCTTGCAGTAAAAGCAGGAGTGTTTGCATTCCCAGTCTCACACAGAGGGGCAGGGAGGTCTGGGGTCCCACAGGCACCTCGTGGTGATAATGTCATGTCCAGGTGTATTACAGCCTGCAATATTACAGTCAAGAGTAGCCCACAAACACTACAGGAAATTAATCCAGCAAATATATTCTTTCAAGCTTATCAGCTCATCTGAAGTAGCATCAAAACTCAGCCCATAATATAATCTCTTCAACATTTGTTTCTTCCAGGCTTACAAGGAGCATTGTGCCCCAGAGGAATGCTGTGCATAATGAGAGTCCTGCTTGGTGAGGGATATTGGATGGGCAGCTCAGCTGCTGCTTGGTGAGACACAAACTACATTTGGCATTAAAAATGGGAGCAGCAAACTCCCTCTAAATGCTTCTATAAATTGGCAGGCATGATTCATCAGAGGACTGGAATTTTTGGTGGTAATGAAAGCTTGCAGAGTCATACATTTACCAAACTCTACCGGCTGATGGCTGACAGCTTTTACAAAAGAATCAAAGTGAGCCCTTGCTGCAGCTCTGAGATATTCTGCCTTCCAAAGAGATGTTCCAGGCTTCTTCATAAGGTTGCTAATCTGCCATCTCCCTCTCTCCCTAACAAAGGACTCAGCATATTCCTTGTGTCAGTGGAGAGCTCTGCAAATGCTGCACCAGGCCCTGAATGACTGAAAGCCCTGGTGGAACCCCAGTGGGCACCAAGGCAGAGAAAGGATTCTTTGGTATTTAAACCTGCTGAAATGCAGTTCTTCCTGTCTGGATATCACTGTGAGGTGTTCCCAGCAGAATATTAAACAGTTAATCTGAACAGAGACACTGGATCCTTGCAGGAAATCCGTAATTGTCTATAATACAAAACAGAATATTTTCTCTGGGTTTTGAGACTTTTCTGTATGCAAATGATAAAACCAGCAGCAGTACCTTCCTTTCCTTTTTTTTTTTTTTTTTTCCTCCCCAGAATGTAATTGAGAATTTTGATTTTATATCACAGGGATAAACTGGGGAGGAAATAGAAATCAGTGTTTAAAACATTAATCTAATGGGGGCAAAAGAAAAAGAGAGAATTCCTTGATGCACTTTAGAGTCTTCAGTTATTCTGGTTAGGTCACTTAAAAAAAACCCTAGAATCAGTTTGCTTTAGACCAGAGAAGTCCCCTGGAGGTTCATTGTTCCACTGCTACCAATCTGCAGTAACAGGAAACTTCTGGGATGAACTTACAAAATTGCCTGAACAAACCATTTTGGGTGGTGCCATTTCTTTACTTTCTGTGGGAGCACAAGCTCAGAGCGGAAGAGTGCAAATGCATTTTGGAGGGGCTGATTGAAAACACCCTGACAATAAAATCTGGACAAAACCCACTGATTTCTACCTTATACATTCTTTCCAAAAATTATTGCTTTTTGTGTTTGGGAAATCCCCCAGTGTGGTGGTGATAGTGCTGCAAAGCATGGGAGTTAATCCGTGACAGCACTGAAATTCAGGGAGCTTCCACCTGTCCAGGCACAGTCAGAACATTTATGGGACAGTCATTAAGAAATGTTTACAGTCCATTGACTACCTCACATGCACATGTTTTTGTGGTCAAAGGCATGAAAATATGGAGACTATTCTGAGACTTGCTGACTTTAACTTTAAAAAAGCCTATCTAATGAGTTTTAGCCACCTCATGATATGCTTTTGTGATGTGGCAGATAAATATTGCTGATTAGCTACTAGGGCTAAACATTTTTGATCATGGGCAATTGAGGTTGAGGCTTATTTAGGTCACCGTTAGGTTGGAAAAACATTTTTCCCTGCAGTAATTAATTGTCTGCATCTGTGAAATTGGATTAATACAATGGTTTTACTGACTTTAAAAGTAAATCCTTGTTTGAGATGCTCCCTTAAATACAAGTCAGGGTGTGCCCAGATTGGAGTCCTCATATTTGGGGAAACTGAATTTGCCAGAATTGATGATAAAAATTGGTTAGTTAGGGAAATTGAGCTAGATGAATTTTTAGTGATGTGCCAAAAGCTGCAGGTTAAATTCTGCTCTCTACTGAAGCTTTCTGCTGAATCATTAAGGGTTTGTGCTATAAATATGATGTTTTTTCCCCCCTTAACTCACCTGAAAGTTATTGTATATTAAGATGCTGACTTCTCCAAGTACCCTGGTACTTCCTGCAGGGGAGATAATGGTAAGTTATTGATGCATTTTGACAGCTTTTCAAACAGGTTGTCCGTGTGAAACAGAACTGTACAAAATGTAGCCTTCCAGAATTTATTGTGTAATTTGTCATTGTAGGAACAGTAAAACAGGGCTGGAATGTGTCTCAATCTTCTGAGCAGCAAATGAACAACAACAAAACAAAAATTCTCTCTGTGAGGCACTTGTGGCACAGAGGAGTCCTGGGGAGGGCTCTGAGCCCCAGGGCTGAGGGTGTGTGGCAGTGCTGGAGCAATGGGAGTGGCCAAGCCTGAGGATGGTGACAGTGACAGTGACAATGACAATGACAGGCTCCTCTGAGCAGCTCCTGGAACAGCTTCTGACCCAGCCATCAGCTGACCCAAGAAGAGATTTTCTTTTTCTCTTTCTCATTCTCTCTTTTCCCTTGGCTCCTGCCCTTCCTGGCTGTGCTGGCTGCCGAGGAGGGGATGCAGCAGTGATTGTCACCAGGAGCCATCGCAGCCAAGTGCCCCAGTGTCCACATCCCCCTGCCTTTCATGGCTTGGCTCAGAATTAACTGTAGCAGGAATCCCATGTGTAAGCAAAAATACTGTCAATATTGAATATTTTAAAACTGAGCCTGGGATATTTTTACCCTTTTTCCAAGGCAAGCTATTAAACCCTCTTTCACACAAGGCAATTTTTTTGATACAAGGTCAACACAAAAACTTCTCTAATATAAACTTCTGTATCTCTTCTTTCACTGTAACAACCGCTGTGAGAACTGCAGAAAGTAGGTCTTGATCTGGCATTTGATATTCTAAGGGAACCACAAGGTTGTGATTATTGGGTTTGGAAGTTGCCACTGACTTCCCTTTTCCAGAACTGATGCTACAGTCCCTAGTGAGAAGGGCAAATTACAGGCAGCAACATTTCAATGCCCACCAGAGCCTTCCACCAGATATTCTGAGCCCCAGAGGAGGCTGTTTCATTCTTCCTATCCTGTATGGCCAGTAGCACCCATTTTATCTCCCACATTAGAAGAACAAGAATTCAATTAATGCCTGTCTTCAAGCAACTGGACAGTTTCCAGGCAGTATTTCAGTGTCTGGCTTAAATGAACACTCAACAATGAATGGACAAATACCTGTTTTCTTCAATGGCATCAGCAGGGCTCAGTGGCTGCAAAAGGACTCAGTTGTCCTTTTATGTACCAAGAAGTGGATTTAGACTGAGCCTTCTTCCTGGAAAGAGAACAAATTCTGAAACAGAAACAGGTTTCCTACATTTTATTTGGTGACTCTGAGTGTGAGAGTGGGTGAAGCCTTAATAGAATCCAGACAGTGAGTGGCACAGTAGCAAACCTTCCCCTTCAAAATCCACCTTACTTATCCCCAGATCTGAATAGTTTAAAAGCTTTGGGCTGGGACAAGTTAATTGATCTGAATGGATAAAGGTATTTATAGTAAGAAGGAAGAGATTGACTTCCTAGCTGAGGAAGAAAAAGAAGAAAACAGTGGGAGGTTCAGAGAGAAAATGGGAAATGTGATGTTTGCATGAATGGTTTGAGAATGTCTGGTGCCCTTTTTACATTTCTGATGTTTCTGATTTGTGGCCATGAAGGACAAGGAGGAACAATTGAATATATGTGGATGCAGGAAGGAGGAGAGACAAACAGTTAAGGAGAATGTGAAGAAAAAATTAGGAAGACCAGAACAATAAAAAGAAAAGAACCTTATGGAATGAAGAAAGGGGAAATTATATAGAGGTAGGAGGGAAAAGGTGGAAAACAGGAAAGAACTAAAGTGAAGAACTAGAAATACTCAGAAAGTAAATGATGAACTGTCCTGAGGAATAGCAATGGTAAGGAAGAAACACAAACTTATTTTTGTGGAGTCTTTAAACCCACTTGCACTTGTATTTCTAGTTTGTCTTTTAGCTGTTACAGGCAGAAATACTGAGCTCTGAGATTAGTGAAAGTGTGGTTTTAACCTTTTTAGACCTGGATTTATAGCAGTGGAAACTCTGGCCTTTTGGGTCAGAGCTGATCATCCTGGCTTGTGTGCCTGGAGTGGGAGCAGCCCATTGCAGGGTGAGCACCAGGGGAGGTTGGGCAGTGATCCCATGGGATATTTTTTCAGGCTGGTGGATGCCAGTGATGATTTACAGATTGATATGGGATGTTATTCTAACACTAGGCAGCCCATGACTGTCGCAGAAACCTTTTCCCAGATTTTTGTTGTATTTAGGATTGTAATTTAGTTCTATCTCCAAGTATACCTGAAGCAGCTTTTCTCAAAGCAGCAGGAAATAGATTAAAAATGCAAATGAAGGCAAATGATGCTGTACCAATCTCCTTAAGGAGTTTGATTCATTGAAATTATGTGTAGCCCCTTTTTTGTCTGGGTACAAAGCTGTTTTTAGCATGTTTTTAGCAGTTCTCCTGCTCTGTGAGGGCAGAGGGAAATATGTGGGGGCAGAGAGACCCATGAGGTGTGGAAGTTCATGAGGTGCAGAGCAAAGCCAGTGTAGAGGCCCAGCAATCCTGGCAATGACAGATGCACTGGGGATAACAGTGTGCTCCTGAGAGGTCTCAGCACTGATGCCAGGGACATTTTGTGGTGTGGGAAACTCTGGAGTGACAATGGCTGCACAGGCTTCCTTCTACAGCTGAAACTTCTGCAATCCTGTGCAGCAGAGACAGAAGGGGAAGAGGAGAACTTAAACAGTTCAAGTGCTGACAGTTGGCATTGCTGAGAGATGGGATGTAAATGGCATAAAATTAACAGATTACGTCCTGCCAAGTTTCTTCTTAATTGATGTCATTCCGGCGTCCTCAGCAGGCTTTGTAACAGCAGAAACTCAACCTCCCGAGGTTCCTCACTGTTGAAAGAGGACAATGCAATTCCTCAATAAATCTGAGAGATGGAATTGGAGTTTTTTTCCTGCAGTCTTGGCTTGGTAATGTTCTTGGGCTCGATCTTGCCTGGTGTTGGGTGTCTCAGCTCCCACTGATGTCAGAGGCAGGTGGGGCCCTCAGCCCCTTTGCACCATCAGCTTTTGGTCCATCTCCCTTCCTCTCCCCCAGGAGGGTGTGCTTGTCTCAGGGGATGGAGGTGTGTGGGCAACATGTCAGAGCTGCCCTCATTAACCCTTCTCATTAGGGACTGTGGCACCAATTCTGTTGAAATGAAGTCAATGGCAACTTCCAAACCCAATAACACAATCTTGTGATTCTCTGAGAATATTAAATGCCTCTTCAGGACCTACTTTTGGCAACTAAATCTGAAATAAACAGTATTACCTGGAATTAGAACATAATCACGGGTTTGGGGAAAAAATAAATCCTGATCTATTCTCACACTGGCTTGATGGATACTAAGGCAGCCACTGGAGTTTGTTATGTGACTGACCTGCAAATTAAAGAGGTTTTAAGAAAGAACTGACACAGAAGATGTTTTGTGCCATATTCTGTGTGAGTGCCTGAATTGTCTTTGGCAGGACTAAATATAATACCTTTAAATGTCCCACTATGTATTTGGGATTGTGTGACTCGTGCAAGGGCTTTGAGACTTGAATTTTACTTTCCTCTGGACTTGTTTGACCTCCCTGTCTCATTTTTTTCTCTCCTTCAGAATTAGTTAAATAGCCATGTTATAAAACTTAATTGATTTTTTTTTGATGTTTTAAAAATCCCTGAGTGAAACGTAGAGATCTGTGAAGGTATCATTTGAGAGCTCAAGTTCCTAAGTGTATTCCCAGTCACTGTTACAGCTGTTAACTGGAATAATCAAGACTCCTGGTCATGAATTCCTTAGGCAGGGTACTCTAAAATACGAAGCACAGTGTACAGTAAACTTTAAAAAATTCATAAAATGAGAAATAGAATCTTCTTATCTAAAGCCACAAACAAAATTTTTGTATTTTATTTTCGGAAGAAACAGAATACAGGCAAGAATATGGGCTTCAGTTAAATGAAAATATTTCATTTGCCCCTCTGTGTTGTCTCAGTGGCTGCCTCATCCTTTTTAGGATCTGGATATATAGATTTGAAATAGAGAAAACAGCAATACAGACCAGCCCTCTCTGTGTGAATGCTGACATTATTCAAGCAGCAGGGAGGGACAGAAATTGCACTGGATGCTTTCCACCTCCATCACAGCTCCTCACCCCTACCAAGGCAAGCAGCAGCAGTGAAGTTGTGGGGCCTCCTTGCCTGTCAATTCAAAAGCAGACAGATCATTTCCAGGGCTGGATTACCCTGTAGTGAGATTCTAATGAAAGTTGCAGCCTCACTTGTATGTTTTTAAGATCGTGCCATAAACATTTCCTCCAATACAGCCAAGTGCAAAGTGAATTGCTTTGATTTACCTCCCCTAAACTAGGGCTATAATCATTTCTTATAAACACGAGTGGCACAAGGCAAAGTCTCCATTGAAACAGGGCATTTTAGTGCTTTTATCTCTGCCTAGAAAGGATTGGAAATCAAATCTGTCAGTAAAGGCTGTTAACTGTTCAACTCCTGGAAGCTCTCCCACTGCAGTGATGCTGTGGTGTCACTTGAATTAACATTGTAATGTGAGCTGATAAAGAACAGAGTAATTCCTTTTTCCCTGTAGCACAGAGCTTGTGTTATGTCAGTGTTCCCCATGCACACACTTGTGCTTACTGTAGTAGGATATTTATCATTTCTCATCCTATTCCATAATTAGGAATTGGGACCAAAGGGCACACGAAGATCTGGATCCCACATTGTGTGTAATCCAGATGGAATTCTGTCCTTTGATCCAAACAAACTTCAGACGAAGTCCATCGAGAAATCCCTTATTCTCCTCCACCTGTGTCCGGTGAGAGGGAGGAGGAGGAGGCCACTCCAAACCCTCAGCAATGGGCAAAATGTTCTTTACAGCAGCAGGGCCAGCCCAGGGTGTGAGAGCCTGGGAATCCCGGGGAACATGGCACAGGACACACAGGGCACAGCACCGGCCCCATCTGCTGCAGGGCTCTCTGAAACCTCGGCTCACCCTGTGCTTGTGAATTGGGACTTGGACTTACAATACTCTCTATTTTTGCATGGGGAATGAATAAGCTCGGGAAAGGCTTTTCACAGCCTTAAGGAGCCCCAAAAAGCTACAAACAGCAGGATTCGAGGGTGATCCCCCCCACCTTCCCTCTGAGAGACACACTTAGATACCCTTTTAAAAAATGCAGATGCCTATCACTTTGCTTACAGAGTTTTGCTCTATTATAACTGACTGTGAAAGATTTGGGAAGTGTGAGGGACTCTGTCCACAGTTAAGAATATTGCAATTTAAGTCGAGGTCTCAAAAACTTGTTGATGTTTTCTGGTACCTTTCTTTTATGGTGAAAATGTTAATGCTGCAATTACTGAGAAAGAAACCTGGGACCTGTAAAACAAAACAATAACAGTCTTGTAAACAAGTGTCTGTATGATTGCTCTTGACATTTTAATTTGCCACTTGTTAAAAGTCCATTTCCTTGACCTGAAGAGCCTAAATTTGAATGAATTTGAGCATCTCACGGCAGCAAGATTGCTAAAACGACTTCGAAAATGGCATAAATAATACTGACCAAGAGGAGGTATTTAATATCCAATCATCTTCAAATACCAATCTGTTGTTTTTCAGTCCATATCCTCCCAGAGCACATTTCCAAGCACTCCTCTGCCGGTGGGCTCCCTTCACTGCTGATTTGCTGTGGTCACGTAGCTCCAGGTTGCTCTCAGGCTGTTTTTGGGGGCCCGTGTCACAGCCCTGCAGAAGGCTTTGTTAGCCAGCCCAGCAGCTGGTGGCTGCTCCTGGTACTGCTTGACAATTTGCGCTGTTTTCCAGAGGGATTTGGGAGAGCTGTGCACTGGGGGAGTCGGGGGAGAGCTGTCCGATGTCAGTCAGGGGAGTGAATATGCACGGAGTGAAAAGCGGCACAGGACGGCCCTGGAGCCTCCAGTTCTCTATCAGCTGGTGCACAGAAGAGAAGCAGGAATTGTTCACACCTTCAGTGCCAGGGTTCCACATGGAAGCCATCAGACAGGCTCTCTGCCGCTCCTAGGATGACTCTGCACTTGGGTAATTCCTCAATTGTCATGTAAATTTTAGAGTAAGCAAATACAAAGTCCCAACAAGTGTTTGACTTGCAGAAGATAAGCTTAATTTGACAGTGCTTCGCTCCTGTGTGTGGGAAGATGCATTGTGATGGTAATTATGCTGCATCTTCTCTCACCAGCTCCACTTCCTTGAGATTCTGTCTCTGCCAGCTCCCTCTTCCATCTTGCAGAGCTCACCCAGGAGCTGTGTGATCGCTTTTAATTGCTGTGTGGCCGTGTAGGAGCTTGGTTAATTGTGTGCTGTGCAAAGCTGAAGGACAGGGAGATGTCTGTGTTGCCTTGTTCTCTCAGCACATGAGCCTTTACCAGTTGTCTGTGATTCATTTTGAATCGATAGTTCTTTAAATGTACAGCAGAGAGTGTGATTTAAAGCCAAATTCATCTAGATACATTTAACAGTGCTTTAAAAAATTTATTACCAGCTGAACTGGTAGCAAAATGGCCATGCTGCTTATGATTTGGCTGGTATCCTGACTTTCTTGCTTTCCAGATTATTTTTGGATAGTTTGGCAAATCTGTACTTTCAGACAGTTCAGCACATCTCCTCGTAATACAACATAAATTGAACTGTAAAAACTAATGGACTGGAATACATCAGGGCTTTAAAGACTTATGGCCAATTCTATATATTTTGTGCAGTGAAAGAGCCTCTCAGCCTCAGGTCTGTCATAGGAAAACTCGACCTGAAGTTGAAAAACTATCCAAGCTTTCCTGTAATGGCAGTCTGTCTGCTCTGGGGAATGGTCTGGCTCCTCTTGAAATGCAGCACTTAAACGGAAATTCTGATTTAATCCCCTCTTTTTGGGGCTAACGTTGTTGCTCTTGCTGAACGTGCTGCACTAAGGAAGAGAGAAAGGAAAAGGTGTGAGCTGAGAGAGCAATTCATCAGAGGAGGACAAGTGGCAGGGAGACTTTGCCAAGTTGCTCAAGTGGTCAGCAAGCGCTTCTGAGGCTGACTTTGAGCCACCTTTGTGGCAGGAGCCAGACTTTCTTGAGGCAGCAGATGTCCCCTTCTTTCCTGTGCTCCAGTGCTTGTTAAAAGTGGGAAAGTGTCAGTTTTAAAGAATGTCATCTCGCTGAGCCATAGCCTGCCCAAATGCCGGGCTGGCTCTGCTTTGCTCTGAGAGCTGCTCAGCCCTGCCTTGGTGGCATTTCCTGGGGGTGGCACCCTGTGGGGCTGGTGGCACTGTCCCTGTCTGTGCACCCTGGGCGCTGGGGCTGCCCCTGCCTTGCGCCCTTCTGACACAACAAACATTTCCAATCCCAGCCAGCATCACCGTATCAAACATCACAGCATTCCTTTGTCTCACAAGCCGGGATGGACAGCAGTGAGGGGATGGACTGCTTCACTGGGGATGAGCTCATCTCTCTCCCTTGGACCTTTTCCTAATGCATTTGCTACAAGATGCATCTTGACTGGTTTCTTCCCAGCCTTTTGCTCCACATTTTATTGTCAGCAGTCCCAGCCATCTGCACCCCAAGGGAAGTAAGTCAGCTTGATGTCAGTTATGTGGAAAATTGAGGAAAAAAAGAGACGGCCCCTGACTTGAATAAAATGCCATCAGTTCTACAAGATCTAAGTCTGCTGTCACAGTTACAAAGAAATTTTTATTTTGCAGGGGACAAAAATTATTTTTTTTTGTGGGGGTGAGGTGGAGGAGTTTTTTGTTTGGTTTTTTTTATGTTGTTTTGTTTGGATTTTTTTTTTAACCTAAGTCGTTTCCAGGAGTGCCAAAGACATTAAATATATGGTGATAATAATAAATTATTAATATTTATTAATTAAACATACATTATGTTCCTACAAGCATAATGGAAATTTATCTATGACTTGCTAATGATAATTTGTTTGTACATTGACTTGAAACAGACATCTCAGTATTTCACAAATGTAAATGAATTCAGGCTTGCTGCTTACTTTTTAGATAAATAGTAATATAATTCTTTCTAAAGGATAAAGTAGCTTACCACTACTGTTTAATATGTATTTTTTAAAGTACCAGGGCTGCTGGAGCCAGATTTCTGTTATATTTGTGTCTGAGCTTACTGGCATTTTCAGTTGGATTATCATAGAATCATGGAATGCTTTGGGTTGAAAGGGACCCTAAAAATCATCTCATTCCACCCCTGCCCTGTGCAGGGACACCTTGCACTGTCCCAGGCTGCTCCCAGCCCCAGTGTCCAACCTGGCCCTGGGCACTGCCAGGGATCCAGGGGCAGCCACAGCTGCTCTGGGCACCCTGTGCCAGGGCCTGCCCACCCTGCCAGGGAACAATTCCTGCCCAAGATCCCATCCAGCCCTGCCCTCTGGCACTGGCAGCCATTCCCTGGCTCCTGTCCCTCCAGCCCTTGGCAATTGTCTCTCTCCATCTTTCCTGCAGCTCCCTCAGGCCCTGCAGGGCCACCCTGAGCTCAGCCCAAAGCTTCTCCTGTGCAGGTGAACAATGCCAGCTGTGCCAGCCTTTCCTCCCAGCAGAGCTGCTCCATCCCTCTGCTCATCCTGGAGCCTCCTCTGGGCTCTCTCCAGCAGCTCCAGGTCCTTGCTGTGCTGTTCCAGGGCTGGGGCAGCTCTGCAGGTGGGCTCTCACCTTGGGGGGACAGAGGGGCACAATCCCAATCCCTCCCCTGCTGCCCACAGGGGGTTTCAGGGCTGGGGCAGGTCCAGCTCTCCCCTCCAGCCCTCTCTCCTCAGAGAGCAGCTCCTGATCCCTTGCTGCAGCCAGCCAGGAGTCAGGGGTGTCACAGCGAGGGCTGGCAGGTGGTGGCACCGCATTTGTCACCTTAGAGCAGCCCACGGCTGCCCTGGGCTGTGTCTGACCTCTCCTTGCCAGCAGCTCACACACGGGCAGGGAAATGCAGGAATTCTCGCTCCAAATGCGTTCATGTTCTTCAGTCATGTTCGGTCAGGTGGGTTCTTCAGCTCTGTAAATTATTACTGCAGACAGCATCCACCCTGCAAAGCACAAATTGAACAATTACAGGTCCAATGTGATCTAAAAACACACCTGCAGAGAGGAGCTGGCAATTTCTTTCCAGATCTGTGCATTCCTTGGGCTGGGAACCAAAGTGTCTGGAGCTTGTCATGGTCTTTACTTCAGTGCAACCATGGCACAGCAAATTCCAGCCAGGCTTTGCCTCAGCTCTCACAGAGAAGGGCAAGAGGCACTAAAAAAGCAGAAATGTTGCCCTGAGTTTAGCTGTTCAACAAACAGATTTAAACTGTGCAGAAGGAATACTTTCATTTCTATTTTAATATCCTAATATATTCTGTATAGCTAATCTTTTGTATTCGGTGTACCTGCCTTCTACTGAGCGTTATGGCTTGTATAAAACACTAAATATAAATTGTGTCGAGTGTTATAATACTAATATATTCTGAATTTATTAGTTCTCAGTCTATCCTCTAAGAACCTGACAATGAATATTAAATAAAGCTGCTGTCACAAAAGCATTTCACATTATAGCCTTGGATAATTTGTAATATACTGAATATTTTGTATTTAATGAAAAACCATTGGCTTGCATCTACTAGTTTAGAATTAGTTTTGAACCAGGATAGCCAAGGCATTAAAATGACTTTATGTCAGTAGGTGCATATGTTTTGGGGGTATTCTTTTGTGGAAGTTCTTTATTTGGTGCAATTCAGACATCACTAATATTTATGAAAATTACTTGTGCAATGAGCTGTTACTGTCTCAGGAATTCTTTTCTTTGTCTTTATGGTCCATAGATTTGTCTCACTTTGAGGGCGTTTTTTTGTGTAAATAATTAAAATTATTCTTTTCATTTTAATATGATCTAATCAGTATGTATCATGCATTTTAATGTAATAAGAGTTTCTAATTATTTAGAACCATTATTAGTTTTCTGAAATTCAAGGGAATTAAATCACGATGATTGTGGTTCCCTCTAGCATTGCCGAGGAAGTTCTTTGCACTTCAACCAAATTTCTCTGCTAGATTTTCATAAGATATTCAGCAGACTTATATTAAATAGTGTTAAATTTCAAGATTTTGTCTTTATTTTTGAGGATGACATTAAACTTCTGTTGCTTTGTGCCAGTCTGAATGCAGAGAAGGGGATTGACTTTGCTTTTTTAAATGTGGGTACCATGATTTGAAGCTCATTTGTCTTGTGCCTGTCCATCCCCATCTCCCCCCATCTGTTTTCCTTTTTTGTGATTTTAAATTCCATGCTTGTTGAGGTAGAATGTGGGACATTAACACCAGAATTTTTGGGTGAAGCTCAGTTAATGCAGCAACACAACAGGAGCTATAAAGTCTTGTTTATCTGCAAAGGCAGGTTTTTTATCACAGGTGATGTAATAATTTACCCAGTCATGTGCCTTTGCTCTGGCCAAGAAACACTGTCCTCAGTACATGTCCTTTGGCAAAAGAACCTTCATTTTGAGAAGAAAAATATTTTAAAACTGTAATTTTCCAAAAATACGAATGAAATGAAATTTATTACTGCTGTATTGTTCTTAGCTGGACCTGCATATCTGATTCTTAAAATTTCCATGCTCGCTGTAGAGGACTAGAATATTGTAAATGTGAAAAATATTGCATGAGATTAAGGAACATCTGTGAGATTGAGGAGCATCTGTGAAAGGAAACTGCCCAGCAGACTGCAAAGCACAGGGAGACTAATGAATCTGGGGGCCACCAGCTAAAAAGTAGCAGAGGTGTGGAAAGATTTTGTTGTTCTGTACCTGGCCCTGCCTGAAAACTGCCTGTAATTATTAATTTCTGGAGGCAGGGTGGAGCTGCAGGGAGGACAGGGTGGGCACTGTGGGTGTAGGGCTCTGTGCTGGTGCTTGCATGAGCAGGATGAGTTTAGCAAGTTGGTTTTGCAGGAGAAAAGTCTAAAGCTGAAGACAGGGTTATCATGGATTGGCCTTTCCAGTGATTCCCAAAAGGCAGAATTTTTGTCCCCATCCAGTTGAAGTGGAGGGTTTGAATGGTTGAGAACATTAAAGGAATGAACACTCCACAAGGTCTGACACAAGAAGAAAGGAAATAATTTATTAGGGATTTCACTAGACTTAGTCTGAAGTATTAGGGACTTCATTGGATTTTATCTGGATTACTGTACAGTAAAAAAAATTTGAATATTGCCTACAGTATCTTCCAGAGCCTTGGGTGCCTCTGGCTTGACTTGGAAAGCTGAGACTGGAGCAGAGGGGTGAATGTCATGTGTCTGAGCAGGTGAAACACCCAGGGTTCATCTCCCATCAGGGTTGTCATGGGATCACTTGGATCTCACTGTAGTGAGATTCTTTGATAAGGATTAAGCTACAAGAATTTAGGACCACAAAATGCAATCTATATAAAATGACCTCACATAACTGCAAACCAACACTGGATGAACAAAATCGTTTGGTTTGCCCTCACTTGAGTCATTCTCATGTGAAAAACCCTTTGGAGGTTCTATGTTCAGACTTGCATCCCAGGATGATGTTCCTGACTCCCCATGGATGTGGTGGAATTCACACTGTCCCAGGACGATATCTTACTGCCACTTTGTTTCATGCACTCTGGAGTGGTTAGAATTGAATCACACTCTGAATTCATCAGCACTGTTTTTCATTTGTAACAGCCTAGAGCTTTGGGAGTTTCAGAAGAATTTGCTTCAGCTTTCTTTTTCATTAGAATTTATTTGCAGCTGAGAGAAATTCCAACAGCCAGAAGCATCATCATATAAATTAATGGCTTGATCCCACTCCCTGGCCTGGCACAGCTTTGGGGAAAACTTGTTAAACCCTGGCAATACAGGTGTGCCTCTTCCTTCTGATTTTCTAGTTTAATAATGAGAAATTTTGAGGTCATAATTTACAAATGCAAAACACTGATTAGCTGTTTTAATTAAATTAATAACACCTTAATATGCTTTGTGTTCTTTTCCTAGAAAGACTTGGATTGTTTCATTGCTTCAGGAAACACGAGGGGTTTCTTTTTTCCTTGAGACAGTGCCGTGTGCATGTGCTGGGAATGGGAATCTTTGGGGTGAGGTTGGCAGGTTTTGGGAAGGGTCTGGTGGCTGCTTCATCTCTGAGCTCTGTCAGCTCCTTCCCTCCCTCTGGTTTTTGGTGCTGTGGCTCTGTAGAACTGCACCCAAGGGATCTACCATGGAAGTGCATTTTGGTGACTTCTGTGTGGGAACTTTTTTCAGGTATATCAGAGAATTTCCACATTTTTCTGGGGTGCCTGGTGGCCCAGGGGAAGCAATTAGCAGCATGATGTGAACAGAGCTGGGGAAAGCCCAGCATTTCCTTGCTGTGCGTGTCTGAGGTTTCAGCCCACAGGCTTCTGCCTTCCCTCTGGGGCTTCACCTCTGAACCCTTCCCTCTTCCAGACCCCAGTTCATGGGGCTTGGAAAGCCAGGGAAGGGCAGGTGCCCACAGTGAGGGCTCTTTGGGTTTAGAGAATGTGCAGAAGACAGTGGGAAGCAGAACTGGGCTTTCAGAAATCATCTTCAGAAAGTCTGTGCAGTAAGAGCCTCTGTGCTACAAGAATGTAATTTTTTATTTCTTCCTGCAGTTTGTTATTATATTAGGCCTGGAAATGCCCAGGTAGGGTGGTGTGGCTTTAAATCTTTGCCAAAGTTTCAAGAATTATTTAGCTTCCAATGCTCATGGGCCTTCCATATACATGTACATGAAGACAAAGGTGTTGCAGCTGCAGCTCTCTCAGGACTCTGCTGCATCTCCATGGATATTTTTTCCAAACCACGAAGCATCAGCTCAGCTCCTCTCACTTGCAGCCCATCAGACTTTGAGCAACACAGAGCATTTCTCACCCCCATTCACTCTCAGAAAAAGCTACTTTGCTGAGAGCAACCTGTTTGTGAGTGTAGAGGAGGCTGAAGTAATTTCATTGCATAACCTGTCACTTAATGGCTACAATTAGCTGAATGAAATTTCCCACAATGGCTGGAGTTAAAGTTCTAATGATTTTGCTCTTGGCAAAATGCACACTTTCCCCCTAAGACTCCATAGCTGATTATTAAAAACCTAAGGCATCATTTAGACTTCCCCGCTCGTATCTATCATAAAGAAAAATAACATTACATATGTTTACTGCTGTCACCTGCTTCCTTCCCACAATACATGTGTTCTGCAGGATATTAAAAAACCTACGATGCACAAGTGAGTCGTAACAAGAAAAGCAATTACATCTCTATCTTTATTCAGAGCACATAAGGTTTTGGGCTGTTCAGACAAAGATATGACATTTTCAGGCAGACAGTGTTATTGTTCCACACTCTGTGCAGTTTAGGATCTTTAATAAGAGCTTTCTCTTGAAAGCCTTTCTAGAATATTTTTGCATGTGTTCAGCTGAGCATTCACATGTGAAGGTGCAGTGCAGGGGCAGAAGAGAATACCCAGAGAAGGAATTGCTCCTGTCCAGGTAAAGAACCAGCTCTGGGCTCTTGGGGCTGCTGTTGGCAGTGTCCTGGTCAGGGATGGAGCCACGCTGGGGCTGGGAATGCAGGGACAGTTTGTGTTTCACTGGGCTGTGGTCACACTTGGTGATCTCCAGACTTTGCCACTGGAAAGCGTCAGGAGCAGAGGAACACCTGAACAACCCAAACATGTTTTGCATGTACAGAAACGCTGTTCTGAGAGGCACAGAGTGATGGCAGCCAGACTCAGCTCCTCCTGCTCTAATGGCAGTGGAACCAGGAGCTGATGGCAGGAGCACACTTGGATCTCAGCTGTTGGGTGGATTTGAACAGCTCCAGTGCAGCTCACCCAAAGGGCAGGGGTGGTGGAGGGGCTGCTGAGCTCCTCTGCTCTCTGGCCTGAGATGACTGCAATGATCTCTGGTTTGTGCAGCACAACTGACCCTGAACAGGGCCCTGCAGGAGCAGAGGGGGCCTCCAGAGCCCTGAGGGTCATTTTCCCCTCACATAAAGCATTTGTGGAGCTGTGCCTGCTGTCACCTTTCTGAGGTTGTGGGGGTGTTTTGTGGCTCTTGGCCACGTGGTTTCCCCAGCAGGAAACTCATCTGTCCCTGTCTGGTGCCATGGGGAGGGTGCCAAGGATTAATCTTTAGTGCCCTCTGCATCACGTGCAGGTGTCTTTCCAGGGTCTCCAGTGAGAAGTCCTGGGACCTGAGAAAGCAAACAGAAGGGCTGCCTTTCCCATCTGGGTTTTCTAACCAATAATTTGTTAGTTGTCTTTACTGGGCATTTCCTAGTTTGTCCCATCTGCAGAAAAACTGGTTTGCAAGACAAACCTGGAGGTGCTGCAGGACAGCACAAATGTAGGTTTGTAAATTTGTGTGAGGTTTATTTTCAGTGGGCAGAGGAGACTGAATAAAAGGGCCTGTGTAAAACATACCTATTAAGAGAATATTTTCAAATTGTTGCTGTAAAACTGTTCAGATTATGATGATACTCATTTGTATGGCTACGAGGAACCAGTGGGAACAACTCTCAAGTGTTCTTTCAGTCCCCTGAGGACAGACAGAGACATTTTGAAGAATTCTGCTCTGTGGCTCTGATGCAGCAGCCAAGCAGTGTAAGGCAGCAGCCAGAGTTTTTATGTGTGAGTGGGTCAGGGCAGGTTAAGCTGCCAGTCTGCTTTTGAACTGCACCATTATTTAGAGCACCAAGTGGTACCGAGTGGGGCTGAAATTGCTGTTGGGTGTGGGATTAATGGCAGCAGCTAAAGTTGCCAGTTTGTCACACAGACGTTAATGGCTTGCAGGGATCATATTTAAAATGATATGTGGGGATAAAAAGAATGCTGCTCTGCTTGTTATGCAATTTTTAAGCAGCCTATAGAGACTGGACAGTGTTGCTCCCCAAACAGAGGGGAACTACAGGGACAAAACTCAAAACTTAACAGAACCTGCTTAAACTGTAGTGTTATACATTGTCATTGCTTAAGTAGGGTATAGTGTGGGAAAAAAAGAGCCTGTATGTATATTTTGCCCTTTACAGATAAGTAAATTAATTGCCTTATTGCAAGCAGGTTTTAGTTGCTCTTAGAATGAAAAAAAAAATTAAAAGGGTAAAATCAAGCCCAACATCTGCTTGGTTTGCTCAGCCAAGAACTTGCCTTTAAAGCACAATTGCAGGAAAAAGCCCAAGTGCTAAGGTCAGCAAGAAGAAGAGGCATCACTTCCCAGTGGATGTGTAGGTGTACTGGTATTTTCAGAACATCTCTGCATACATCTCTATGTGAGGCCTCTTTGTTTCTGCCACATACCAAGATTTTTGAAATGATGAAACTGTTCTGCTTTTCCATTGCAGAAATCATTGGAATGTGAATTTTCCCTTGCCTGAAGGACCCTCTTGTTGCAGGGTACCAGGCTGGGGGAAGCTCTCCCTGAGCTCCCAGGGCACCACAGCTCTGTGTGGCCACTGCTCCCTGAGAACCAGGGAGAGAAAAACAGGCTTGGCCATAGGTACAAGGTGCTGTGGAATTCCCCTTTCAGTTGAAACGTGGCTGTTCATCATCCCTCATCAAGGCCAGTGTGTTCTCCTCCACGTGGGGAGGGTGGCAGAGGGCTGGGCCATGCTGGGTACTGCCTGGTGGATTTTGGACAGCCTAGTGAGAATCCACCACGGTGGTCCCTAAAGATTGTTTATGCACAGGGGTGATGTGGTGTGAAACATCCTCACACAGAGGTGTTTCACCCCTGAGCCATCCCCTCTGTGGTGGTGAAACCCCTCTGGGGGCAGCTCAGCTTTGCTCACATTTGTGTGCACATGAACTGCTCATCATGAACTCCCCTCTTCTCCCCATGAGTCCCAGCAGCTGAGGACAGCCCCGGGGTGTCCATGCCCTGTCCAGCTGCTGTTGCTCATCCAGCTGTGCCTGCCTCTGGGCACAGCCTGGCAAACAGGCCCTGCTGGAGCTGCAGAGCATCCCCAGGGCACTCCCTGCTGCAGCTGGGGGGGACTGGAGGACCCTGCTCTCCAGAGCTCCAGGCCTCTCAGTGTTTGTGGGGGAAAAGCTCCTCAGGTGGAGCTGATGTTGCTGCTTTTTGGCTCTGTGCACAGCCTCCTTCTTCTGGGCTGATCTCAGTGAGTTCAGCATCAGGGCTGTTTTCTGGGCATCAGTAACAAGAAAAGGCCACAGTCTTTGGTGTGTGGCTGTGGTGACCTTCCCTGCCTGCTGTGAGCTGCCCTGGGGCATCTTCAGCCCCCTCTGGGCTCAGAAATGCAGCCCCAGGACAATTTAACATCCACTCCACCCTTGGAGCTCAGTGCTGCACTCACAGCTTGGTGAGGCACTGGTGATCCAGGGGGAACACTGAGAGCAAGTGATGGCAGCCCCAGAGTGACCAGGAGACCATTTATATCAACAAAATAACTATTAATATCAAATTGCCCAACCAGAATAATTTATGAATTTAATTTAGCATTTCTTAAATTTTAATTTCCTAACAAGAATCTAGTTTATACATGTTTAATAAAGGTCTAATGTCTATATATCATGTAGCTCTATTTATTTTAGGAAGTCATGAGGACTTGATTTTAAAACAAAACTGTCTCTTCATAAAATACTATATTGATAATCCATAAAAATATAAGGAAGTTGTCTTTGGGGATGAATCCAGACAGATGGACCCTAGAACTGAAAAAAAATGCTGTATGAAAATGGCCTGAAATCTGCCATATCTACATCATATTTCAAATGAATTGCAGACTTTGCTTGTGAAAAAAACCTGAGTGTTTTTTAAGTCTGCATCAAAATAATTCATACTGAACACACACACACAGAGAAAAGCAGTTCTGGGCACTCAACCCTAGACCTTACATTTTTCTCGAAATTTTAAACATGATCAAGTTCAAAGAGTTTATTTTGCCTAAGCCTTCTAGCTCAAGGCTTCTTAAAAGGCCAAAAAAAAAAATTAAACAGAATCTCATAATCGATCCTCTGGGAGACCTTTCTTCACACAGCCCTTTCAGGAACATAAAATAGAAAGAAGAGGGCATTAAACGTGTTAGCCAATATAAAAAATAGAGGCTGGAAGGGAAGAGGATGGAGATACTGAGAAAAAACTCTAGAAGCTACAAACAGAGTGGACATTTTAGAACTTTTGATGACACATTTTGCCTGAACAAACAGGCACACATGGAAACAAGGATGCCCATGGGAGGGCTGCAGAGGGCAATGAAGCACGGCCAGGGTGGGAGGTGATGCAGCTCAGGGTGTGCTCTGTGTGTGTGTGCTC
>VWYP01001116.1:8415-167375 GCA_013400435.1 Pycnonotus jocosus | reverse complement strand
TTTTTTTCCTCTGTCAGAATGCTGTTCAAAATGTTTTTCACTAGCATTTTACTGTCATGCTGATTCAGTTGAATTATAGTTTATTACAAGCAACTGTTTTCAGATCAATTCCTTAAATCAAACCATTTAGGTGATACTGTATTTTCTATGCATACCAATTTTGTAAAGCATACTAATTCAGTGTTAAAGCACTACAAGAGGATGCATCTCTGTCTTTACATGATTGTTTCAGACAAAGCTTTCAGAAAAAACTAAGCAGCACAGATAAGTTTACATGGAAATGTAATTTACAATTTATTCTCACATGTTAAGCAGCTGCCCTTTCTTTGGAAGGGCAACTGTTCTTTTGAGGTTCAGTGGGCAACAAAGCTGTTAAATTTTTCTTAACAACTAATTTTTTTCTGATCCTGAAAAAAATGGTTTTAGGAAACACTGTGTGATTTTGGGATCTTAAAATATGCCCTTTTTTAGTCGCTTTCCAAGGCAAAGCCATATTTTCAACACAGCCATTGAAGACCCAACCCTGAAACCACCCCTTGTGTATTCAGGAGGAATCATTCACTTGTCTAAGAGCTGCTGGTGCCTACACAAAGAGCAAGCTGAGTAATATCTGATAAGGTGTTTGATTGCTGCTTCAGTATATAATATTGTTTACTGCAATAATCAAATCCAATGTCATTCTTCAGAAGATACTTTTTCCCCAGAAAACACAGGACTGTGCCTAGGTGTGATCTACTTATATTAAGAAACTTGTCAGTTTGGGGAGTTCTTTCATATGTAAAATTGAAAGCATGTTTTTAGCTACTTAATTGCACCAAAATCTAAACAATATTTATGTAGCCATCAGGTAGATCTTATACTCAAAAAGCAAGAAGGGAACTATGGGTCCTTCTCAAAACTTGTTTTAAAAAAATATTGCAGTGAGAGTGGCCACATTAAATAAAGATATCATTAGCTGAACTCCATATTTATTATAGCAACCCCCCTCAAAAAATATCCGTAAGTTCTTCCCAGTCACCACACAAAGACATAGTTCACCGAATTCACCTTCCAGTTATTGGAGATTACTTTTTTAACCACAAGCCTACAACCTCATTGAAGAGGAAGGGAAACAAAATTCTCTGTACTAACTAAATATGGTGTATTCAGGCAATCTAGGATGACATAGGCTATTGATTCCTGTGATTCAAATGACAGCATAAGACAGAAACTTGACGCAGTCATAATAAGTTCATGCACTCACTTGAGCACGAAGTATGCACACATAATTTTGGGCAGATCTGGCCACTTGTTCTGTGGTGCCTCCCTTTCCTAGCATCTTGAAAAAGGCCTCTCCAAACTGAAATTGTACATAACTCTCACAAGAGTTACAGATGTTTTACACTATTTTCTTTTGCATGTTATCAGAAATAAAACTAGTTTGTTTAAAATACTCTCTCCACCTCCAGAGAAATACCAGGAACCATCAACACCGATGAGTACATGAATGATACATGATTTCTGCTGTGTGGCATCATGCAGACATCTTTTTGAGAGAACAAGTTGCTACAGGACTCCTGAGACTGTCAAGAACCTACTGCTAATTTCATGTTCACTTACACTGATCACCACCTTGGTTGTAGCCACCTTTGTCACTTCAGACTAGTAGCTCAGTTAAATAAATTTCTAACAACTACATGAAAATAAAATCCAGCATAAATCTTCCCTCTTGCACTTTAATCCACTTTAATTGACTGGGTGTTTTCAGTCCCATACCCAAGAGTATAACAAAAAATCCACTGTGGTTGATTTATCCCAGTGAAATTACGACCATTTGATCAGTTATGTCAGCATTAAGGCATATAAAACTAGCAAATGGGAAAATTCTTCTCAGTCAACATAGGAAACCCTAAAAGGATAGTTCAACAGCACAATGATGATATCAATATTTAAATACTGAAAATTTACTCCAGAGGAAAAGGTACAACCATCTGCATCTGTGAATGCGCCAAAAATCAGTGAACCGTGTGCCCGATCTAACTTGCATTGAAATGCAACTGTCTTCTCTTGTGCCCTTTTAAAACTGTTTTAATTAGTATACAACCAAGTTGAGTATTTCATTTTGAAGAACCATATTGCACATATCAGTATGAAATCTCATATATGTTAAATTATGCAGCATGGTGAAAATACAAAATTCCAACTGACTACAACTGCAAATGCTTTGCATGAAAATTGAGATGCTCTACAGAATAAAGAGACTGCACTTCTAATCAACCACTAATAAACCCTGGGCATGAGTAGCCAAGATGAGAAGGCGGGGGAGGAGAAAAAACCCAGTACATTTTCACAACCTATGGGATAAATCCTTATATGTTACCAACACAGGATGCAGATAATGCAGACATTAGAGAATGGTATTTCAGATAGCTAATTACCACAGCATTCAATACCTATCTAGGTAAACTGCTTTACAGAAACATATAATCTAGGGATAGTTTTAAACCCAGTTTAAACTCAGTTTTAAATAGAGTTCTACCTGAAAGTATGCAGTTTTATGTTAGATATATCCATATCTCTAGTGATTTCTGTGAATATATTTGAAAACAGAGTGCAAATATACAGCCTATATGTAACATATACATATATCTTCTAATACTTCTAATAACTCTTTTTTTTAATGAAAACCAGTCAATAAGAAGCATTCTGTCTTGTGCATTGCAAAAACTTAGCACTAAATTGCTTGGCAGATTCAGAATAGACAGTGTCACTGAGTCAAGGAGCACTGCTAAAAGCCAGCATGATACGAGGGGGGGACAGAACCTGTAAACTGTATCTGCAATCAAACAGATACATGTAGCATGCTGATGAAGTCTGCTTTGGATGGATATTAATTGTGTCCCAGACCCCAAGCCAAGAATAACATTACATTGAGAGAACAGTTTGAGACATCTCAGTACAAAGAAATCACAAGGCTGACAGCACAAAAACATGCAATTATCAAACTTGGTCACTAACCTAAAACAAGAAAACAACCAAAAAAAAAAGCACTTTACCTTTTTAAGGAAAAAATTCTGCAATTTCCTATGAGGCAGCTTTATCATCTTTTTTTCACCATCCAGGATACAGGTCAGGCATTGCAAGTACTTGAGCCATTCTGCAGGGGCTTGACACCTTTTGCCTTCTCTATTAACTGGCTGCAGTCAGCTTAGCCCAGTGCGTCACCAAACACCAGCCCAGCCCCGCAACAGATTAAAAGGGAAGAGCTAGGCTGGATCTCATTTTTGACTCAAACAAGGAAGCTCTAACACAGACACTCCAGCTCCAGCTGAATACTTCGGCTGTGTTGACAGCACAAGGAGAAAGGGAACAGGTATGAGGTCTGCATTGCTCCCTCAAAAATCCCTGCAAAGTTAAAAAAGATGCTTTTACAGGGACAAGAATTTACAAGAGGATGAAAGAGGCACAGAGATGCTCAGAATCTCACTGATCCTTTCAAATTCCATGCTACAGAAGAAACTCAATGTCCAGGACTCTGAAAACAAGCCATCACTGCCTGCTGAGTGCAGCTTGTCACAGTGCACCTGTTAATTAAGCACATTGTATGTGATTCAGCCAAGCACAGGAAAGAGCCTGTCATTTACATTCTCTTCAAATCATTGGAAGACTTATTTCCTCTGAATAGTTTTCAGAAAAAACTCTACACAGAGAGATTGCACGCAAAGATGTTATATACAGATCCATATGGAGGTATTTATAGAGCACACCAGTGCTGAGTTTGAGTCAGTTCCATAGGAACCAGTGACCTTTGGCATTGCTGCCTTCCCTTTGGGAATTTGCAACCAAAGCTCAGCTTCAGCTTCGGAAGGGCAAGGCTCAGCAGCACACCAGTAAAGCCGCCTCTCCTGGGCCACTGCTGTCCTAAAACAGACAGTGCTGTAGGGTGATCCGATCTCAAACACTGCATTCAGTCCCAGCCATGCCAATGGGATAATCCCCATGTTTAAAAATGAAGCACATGATGAAGCAGCTATTTTAATCAGTTTAAAAAATCATTCCATGATCAAGCTACTTCCCTGATTATTGTTTGTAGAGTCACTCTGTATAAGAATACACAGAAATATATTATGAGTGGAATTTCTTCCAAATATTACCAGTTACTCCCAAATCTCCATCTCCTGTTTTTATACTATAAATACGATTTCACATGAGCTGCAGATCTCTAACAGTCCACCTCTACCTGTATCATTTTTCTGCTATTTGCATAATTTTCCTACCACAAGGACTATGTTTGTTCCTCTGCCCTCTCACTGCCCATTCTTTAGGAGTACCACAAGCCCAATCAAATGATCACTGCAAATTTCCACTCCTACAAAGGCACACGTGCTTAACCTCCAGCAAGAGATCTGAGGCAAGCCAAGGAAAAAGGGAGTTAAGAGAGTTCAGGACACACTTAGTTGCAGAGGTTTGTGTTTAAGGGAAGGCCAAACATGACGGGCAAATTACCACTGCAGTAAAATGCAGAACCACACTGGGAACTAGTGCCACTATGCACCCCAAGTTCAGCTGGAGAGGCAGCACGCTGAAAACACCACAGAACAGAAGGGCAACATATGTCAAAATATCAGCCAGGAGAAATATAGAGACCCAGGACAATTACTGTCATAAACCAACAGCTGAAGATAAGAAGTATACCTGGTATTTAGATTATTCTGACCACCAGGCATTCAAACTGATGGAGAATTCCAGACTAGTTTTCTGAGAAGCACCCTGCACCATGATGATATCTATCAAAACAACATGGAGAACTCCAAGTCCAATTTCAATAAGATATTCTAAAACTGACAACTGGGGAACACAAGCAGCAAGACAGGGCATAATTCTTTGGTGTGTTATGTTTGAGGCCTTTGGGTTCAATTTTAATAAAAGTTAGAAAAAACTTTTCTTGGGAAATTCTCACTGTGTACTGTGCAAGATGGAAAAGAATCCAAGATACCATTAAAAAAGGGGTGGTGAACATACCACAAAACCCAGCTAAGATGCATGTAGTAGAAACATTAACTGCAGCTATAGTACCTTTCTCAGCAGTTTCTGCTACAAATGGGCAAGTTTGGTTTTTAAACCTGAAGCCTTTCTAGTTTAAAAAGCCCCATGATTTTGGGGTATGCATTACCAAGAAGCATATTACTTTTAAAACTAACAATTCTCACTACAGATCACCAGGATGTCCATAGTTTCTCAAGATTTGAACTTTTGTCTAGGAGATTCCCCAGAGCCAAACAGCACTGACTTAAAACTTCATTTTTCCTATTGTAATTATTTGAATGCATTTTTATTTCTGCACTCACATCCACAACAGTTACAAGGTTTTCCTTTATAAGAGCAAATAAAGATACTTTGAGGACACCTTAAATTCAAGACTTCCTTCCTTTGAGATAATATATAATTATCCCAGACTCTATATTCATCTAGTTCTTTCAAGTTTAGCTCAAGCTAAACATTAAGATTTAAGCTGAAAATACCATAAAGACACTTCCATGCCTTCTAATACATAACTAGGTTTTGGAAAAAAGCTATATTACAGCAAAGGTCAAAGGCAGACTTTCAGCTGTAATTCCGAATTGCTGTGGTTTTGTTGTTTGCATTGTTTTGTGTTTCTTTAAAATTAAGAAAAACACTGAGGACTGAAGACACAGCTTTAGCATTATTTTTAGGTATTTATCTATGTCTGTATGTCAGAATACATTCTGAATTCTGTCACAGTTACTATGGTAGATAATTGCTTTTTGTTAAATTTGACAGTGAACAGATGTAGCACATACAGGCTCTGCTTATTCACAATCCTCTCAGCTAAAAGCAACATTTCACATATAAACAAGTCCTCCAAACTCCAGGTGCATAAACACCTTTCCTTCCAGACACAGCTATCTGCCCTTTTCAAGTCAGTGCACTGTTATATGTTATCCAGGCTTTGCTTGGGCAATTTAAATGAAGTATTCTTCATTAATTGATGAATGCTTACCTCATCTTTCTGACCTAACCAATAGAAGGTACACCATTTAAAAAAAAAAATTTGTCGCTGTTTATTTTTTGTTGTTGTTTATGAACTACACAGTTCTTAGCAGCCCTGCTCCCATCTAATACTAATTTCATTAATATTAGAAAGATGGCATTAACATCTCAAGAGCAGCTAGCCATAAGCAAATTCTGCAAGACTGAAGGAATAAAGCATCCTATGGCTATATTTAGACCTTCATAAGGAGCATATATACAGTATTTTCTATTAAAGAGAAATATAACTCAGATTTTTCTTTCAATACAGTGTTATTCTTGACAGGAACCAATATTAAAGAGTTCCATACAAATGTAGGTGGTATTAGATACTCTTTTCAACACCCACTGAAGTTACATTTACTTAGTAACTCAAATCTGAAAAGATAAAATATCTCCATGCTTTAACTCACATGGGTAAAAAATAATAAGAAGCACAATTTGAAAAAATTAGTGATTTTATCAGCAATTCTATCCAAATGTTAGTCCTGTAGCTGACAGGTTCCCATTTTACCTGCTGTTTTGATTTACAATTTCACAGACTTATAAAACACCAGGAGAACTGTTTAATACTAATTAGTTTCTGCATACTCAAAAATCAAAGCTGACATTTTTTGTCAGCTTTTCCCCCTCAATTATTTGAAGTCATTAGATAGAGAAGTGGGGTTTTTTTTCCTTTTTTGATGCTGAGAGGATTGCTCCAGACAACTAGCTAATGCAAATCTGTTTAAACTTCCTGGAGCTGCACAGCAAATGACTGATCCAGATCCCTTACAGATCATTGGTAACTTATACCAAGAGAGATTCAAATATTATTATCTGTTTTAACATTTTTCCCCCAAAACTTACTTCAAAAGAACTAAGCATATTTGATCAGGAAGTTTGGATCACACAAACACTTTTTTCTTTCCCCTCCCACTCCTCAAAAGCCTAAAGGTATGATTGTATCATCTTCTCTTCTGTCCTGATATACCAAGCCCATCTCTTCAAGAGCCACGCTGAGGGACGAACAAGGAAGCAGAGCATAGTGCCTGTGCTCTGGGTAGCACTGAATACATGAGAGCAAGCCAAAAGCACCCACCCGGGAAAACAGAACCCTTTTGAAAATAACTGGTGCCAAACCCCACATCAATTTAGGCTTGGAAGTGCCCACTTCAGGCGGCAGCAGCAGCAAGAGCGCCAGATTTTCCCCTCTTGCTCCAACAAGCAAACGTCACTGCCTGGCAGATCCTGCTCAAGCCTTTAAAACAACTCTCACGTAAGCCCCTCTCCCCTCACACCTTCCCAAACACCCAACACAAAGGCAGTTTCCCAGCGGACTGATACCAAGCACTGCTGCAATAAAAGCCAGGCATTTGTTTCTCCACAGGACCGACTTTGTCTCCTTTAAGAGTCCTTGAGTTAACCTCTGAGATGCTCTCAATGAAAAAATGACTGCATCACCTTTATACCAAAACCAGTTCTCTGCAATTTAAAATAAACAAAAAGAAACATGACTACATCACAGCTGGGGAAGATCTAGATGTAGAAGTAACTAAACGGGAAAGGAGAACAACTTTTAAGAAAAGAGAGGCATATTTTATTTCCTGAAACTTAATCTATCACACATCTTAAGGAGATTTATGGCCAAAGTTTTTAAGTGATTCATTTCAAGCTCTGCTGTGAATTTGGATACTGTGATTAAGGTTCAATCAAGATTTTCCTCTTTTTTATTAAACTTCTATGAGTGTAAAAGAGCTCTGTGTATTTTCTCTAAATCTTTATTATAAATGCCAGACACTTTCAAGCTGATTTCTATTCAGAAATAATGGTCTCTTGACAAGTAGTTTTTTGGTGGGTTTGGTGGGAGGTGGTTTTATTTTGACTCCTACCTTTGTCTTTTCTCTTTTTTTTTTTTTAAAGGTAAAGATCACAATTCAGTATGATATAATCTCTCTCTAGGTAGATGTTTCTTTGACAAACAATGGAGACTGTAATTCAGCAACCTCAAGAGAAATTTAAAGCATTATTTTTGTCTACAGATGACACTTAAATTACAATTTGGGGAACCCTGATAGTTAATTTCCATCATAATCTTACATGCAGAGCTAACTTTCCAGCAACAAAAAGGTTAAATTTGGCACTTTCGCCAGACAAAGGAAGCACTACCATCATGCTGAACAGGAAAATATGCCAACAGGTAATGTGTCAAAGGAGACACAACACTGTGTGCTCAAGCTCTGATCACAGGGAGAATTTCTCTGGCAACATTAGCAGGCAAGGACTAAATTTTTTGGACTTGCACTTTCAGCACCATATACTTTACTTTTGAGCCACTGCTTTCATTGTGGCAGCCCACTGCTAGGATTGCCTGAGCAAAGAGAACTTAATTTACAAATAAGTTGAATTTGGGGTATTTCCATTTCTTTCACTTATGAATAGGATTCAGCTTTTTTAAAATTTACCTAATTTTAATAAAAATACAATCATTCCAAAACTCATAGTGAGAACTTAAGTCAGAAGCACCTGGACAAAAAGAAACTCAAGAAGTACCAGGTCAAATCACTACCTTCATACCAGTATGGCGATTCTGACCTCTTACATGCAGGTACATGGATCCTTTGGACACGGGATTCTGGGGAGACAGGGCTTCTTGGGAAGTAGACACATTCTACTTCCAGATTCAAGTTTTAGGCATACATTTTACAGCATCCCAAGGAGACAAGTGGAGCAAAGTAGGGAAAAAAAAAAAAAAAAAAGGAAGCACGCAAAATGTCTTCATAAATACAAAGTCATTGGACAAAAAAAAAAAAAAATTAAAAAAGCAAGACTGCTGCAGGAGGAGTAACTAATGATTCATCTATGGCTGCAACCTGAAATTGCCTGAGGTTTCTACTGGTTTTTCATACTTTATAGGTAGATCTGTAATTTAGATATATACTGGAAATACGGCATGTTAGTAAATTATTTTGAATGCAGATTCATATTTTCACCTGACCTTTCCAACAGACAGAGTAAATACAAGTGAATAACCTATGTGTTAAGCTAATGTGAAAATGGAAAAGATTTCATACCATAAACTGTTCTTATTACAGTAATCACTGTAGAGATTAACTCACATTGAGGGCAATTCCATAGCACAGTGAACCAGGAAAGCCTATTGCCCAAAGTGATTGCCTCAGATTCAGACTAAGATCTCAGTGTATGATTACAGTGCTCTAACAATTGTGACTCTTAGACAGGGGCTTTTTTGTCATTTTAAATATTCTAAGTTTATATATTATCTGAAAACATACACTGCCAGAGTTTCAAAAATATTTATTGTATTGGTGACTCTTATGCCTTGCTCATAGCTATAAAGGATATAAAACCAGAAATAATACATGACTCAAGCCAGGGACCTCGGAGGAAAACAGAAAAGCCCACAACTGGAAATAAGTCACATCTTTTCTTTAGGATAAAATACAAACTCAATCCTATTCTCTTCATTTACCAGTATTCAACTGAATCTACCTGCATTTTAATTTCATTTGTGATTCTTGAACATTTTAGACATACATATAAGGCAGAAAAAAGTTGTAATTTCTTACATTAGTTGATCTTCTCTTCCCCACACAAAAGCAAAGCCACACAAACCAAAAGAGCAATCTCCTATCTGTTTCACATTTATTTAAAAGAGATTTAATATTCTTCCCATCTCCTCATATACATTTCTCTCCACTGCTCTAATAATTTTCCACCAACTCTTTGGTCTCAATAACTGTGTTTTTCTATACTTTTTCAAAGGTGAAATAACTGGAACTAAAAAGAGGGTTCCAACTGAGAAAAATCAGCACAGTGGCATAGTTCTGCTGGTACTGCCTATTCACCTCCTCCTGCCTACAATACCCACCCAGTGCTTCACAAACAGAAAGGGAATTGATGCTCCAAAACCTGTGTTCTGCATCTCCCACAGTGGCACAATACTTGGCACAACAATGCCACCCCTGCATACTGTTAACATTTTGAAAGATTTCTAGAAATAGCTGCACTGCTGACTTTAAAAAAAAAAACAAAACCTTTTTCTCTTCACCTTCAGAGCTTTTTCATCTGATTAAAGATGCTATTTTTCTTCTATTAAGACATTATGTGGATGTACCAAAAACGTGAATGTAGAATACAATATCACAATGACAGCATAAAAGTTCTTTGCTCATGGATTTTAAAAAATCCATCTTCCCACTGACTTTATTATCTTATCTCATGTACAGTGGCACAATAATACTCTTTGTCATAATTTCAGTAATTTCTGCAGTTGATCAAAACCTAAAACAAACTGCTAAATAAAGTCCCCTCAAAACAATGTGCTAAGGAATTAATGCTTGGAAAATGTAGAGCTTCTCACAGGAGTTTTATCTCTCAGGTGAGGCAGAGGATCCAGAATTTTAAAAGCAATAAGGCAGCAAAAAACACTGTCAATACAGAGGTGATTCTAATGTTTACAACATTCAGTTAAACCAAAAAAGCCAGGAAAAGAGCAACAAAGTCTGCAGCTTGATTTAGGCAACTGCAAGATCTATTTAATTAGGGATTAGCTAATGCAGGACTATTTTTTAATTGAATAACCTTCCACTGAATATGATGTATGACTTTATGCAGAATTTCACACTGTGTTTACTTTTCAAGATCTCCAAATGAACAAGTATCCAAAAAACTACCATTAAGACTTTACAAATTTGGTCTGTGATGCAAGAGAGCAGTTCAACTGGCTCTCAAATTCCTATCTACAAATTTACAAAGAAATATGGAAACAAGATTTTGAAATCTATATTGATGAACAGCAAACTTGCATGAAGTTTGGACTGAGGGAACAAGAGGACCATCTGCACGTTGTGCAGTTAGCCAAGCTGTAGGATGCTTTACAGGATGATTCGCAGGAATTATCATAGTTCTGACTCATAAATGGAAAATTATGTGTTTGGGCTGAAGTCATGCAGCTTCAGCAAAATCACACATAAGCTTCCAACAGCTTGATGAAAACAGCACCACAACCTAAAGGAAAATATTCCAGAACAGCACAAGTAAATGGCTGAAGAAAATATTGCATGCCTTAACAGAAAATGATGAACTAGAGATGGTTTGAGTTAAATTACAGAAAACCCACATAGAGACCTGTGCTTTTAGGAGCTTGTGAAACCATTTCTAGACTGTACAGACTCCCTCCATTCACAGATGTAACAGATAATTGGATATGGAGAATATTTGGAGGTGATTTGGTTTGAAAGACACAAATTCTGGCAGAAGCTTTGTAGTTTTGGGAGTTAACATTATAAGAAAAAACCCTACATTCATCTGCTCTAACAATTCCTGTCCAACGTTAGCCATGAACTTTCATCCACTTTTGCCTATCTGAAGCCAAATATCTGGGGTTTGGCTAAAGCCAATTTTCTAGAAAGGAATTCAATTCTGACTTGAAAATACAAGACAAGGACAAGCTGACTTCCCAACCTCTAAAATATCACTTCCCATACTCCCAAAAATCTGCCAGCAGTTTCTATCTCTGTTCTCAGTGCTGGGTCTGGGGAGGGGGCACAGGTTTCAGATTCCAGTTACAGCTTCTCACACCAGCTCAATGATTGCCAGATTGCTCAGACATTCCCCAGCTACTGCAAGTGTTATTCACTTAAGTGCACACTGCACTTTCGGGTCAGTTTTTATAATTTAAAAAAAAAATTAAATTGTTATTCAAAGAGACAAAAATAAAACTCCACTCTAAAAACGACTGAAAAGCCACCCAAATTCTCATGCAATGATTCATTCTTAACTGATAAAAACCCTTTTGCCAAACAAGACAGACCTCTGCTGCCGGATTAAGTTACTGCAAGCTTCACAAGCTCCCTCATTACCCCGGAATAATTACATTGGGCTGGTTATAGGTTATAGCTTGCAGTGCAAAGCAAGGCTCTTGCTGCACCACAGTGGCATTTGAGGTGGATTGTTGGCAGAAGTAGCCAAGCACAAGATGAGGTGGTCAATCCCTCCTTCCTAGTGCATTTCTTCCTAAGGGGCCCATCTCATGGAAACAAACATGCTCAGAATCTCATAAAAAACTACCCTTGGTGGCATTGCTGTTGCTCCTTAAAATAAGGTGATACAGATCTCAAAAGCAGAACTAAAAGATGTAATTGTCCAGACTAAGAATTTTAAAGATTTAAAATGAATGCATATTCCACAAATATCAAAATGCCTGCTTGCAGGTCAGCTTTCCATTGACCTGAACTGAGGTCTATGACACTGGCACTAACATGTGTCTGCCAGTCACAGCATCCTAAATTGCATAACAACCCTGTCAAAGTTAAATCACAGCTGTACTCAGGCTCCCAGTGCCAGTCTCCCTGTCAGACCTCTGTTCTGCACCACAGTTACTGTGGACTGCAACATTGCTGTGATGGTGTTCCAAGTATTGGAATTGAAAACGTGGTTTCTTATTTGCTTAAGTAACAACCAGCACCTCCCTTGCACCTTCCATTGAAATAGTAGGTTATGATTTAAGAAACAGAATTATCCTTCCTCACTGTTCAAAGCAAGAGCAGGGGGGAAACTGGCTAAAATCCCCATTGATAGAATCATTTGGGTTGGAAGCAACCACTAACAAGGCAACACAGATGAACTACATGCTCAAAGAAGTCAGTCCAAAGTCAGATTTGACTCAGACTCTGGCAGAAATGAGATCATTATAAGCTGGAGCATGTTTCAGAGGCAGAATCTGGAGCAAGGGATATCTGTTTCTTTGAATACTTGGCTGGGGTGTGTCTACCCAGAGAATTAAAAGTCTTGCTACAAAAAAGTAAATAATAACAGCTATGATAGTTGTTCTCTATGACAAAACTCAGCATTACCATCTGCAACAGAGTTACCAGAGTTACACCACATCCAGTTTATTATGGTATAACTATACAAGACACATCACAGCAGTTTAAAATACAGATATGAAAAAAATTTATCTGAAAGCTTTGGGGTAGCTTAAATTCAAGAAAATTCAAGAGTAGAAATACACAACTGCCATAGTTATGTTTCACCCTGCTTTTTGGATTTGCTTCAACCTTCCAAGGCTTGTTCTTTTTTCTTCAAGAGGGTAAGACACAAGAGTTACCACTTACTAAAAGGCACAGTACTGCATTAGTGTCAGCAGTATAAGCACCACTTTCAATGCCTAAAGTATGACAGTAACATGACTGAGGCAGTTCCACCAGTAGAAAATACAGTGAATAACTGTTGCACATAATACAGAAATGTCTGATGGCCTAAAATCAGCCAGCTGGGAAAGAAGCCAGGTAAAAAAGGGACCACACTTTCCAGTTGCCACGATTGCTCACTACACCAGCCCTCTGCTAGCTGCTGGAAAGAGCAGCAAGGGGACAAGTGAGCTGTCAGACGTCCAAACTGAAAACTGATATGATCCAAACTGAAAACTTATGTATCAAAAGCTTTGTGGCATCCAAAGCTTAAAGTACATTTTATTGAGCTTTGCAGTAGCTCCATGAGCTGAATGTTCAGTTCTACCCAGCCCTCACTAGGTGTCAGTCCTGCCTCAGCATGGCCGGGTGTAGGCATAGGGATACAGGGAACGAGCATTCCCCAAGTGCTGCCGTTTCCTTCTAGAATACTAAGGGTCAAGCTTGCATAGTGGTCAAAGAACAAGAATAAAAAAACAGCTTTCTGTTCTCACGGACAAATATTGAGAAACAACATGCTTTGTCTTTAAAATGTGTTCTCATAAAGCTGGGATGGTCTCCTAACTAAACCTAAGAAAGGTTAAAAAACCAGGTCAACATGTAGCCACAGTAAGTGCAATCTGATTTCTGCAGAGAAATAAAGAAGCTAACAGACTTTTGCACTTGCTTAAAGGAAAATGAAGTTTCCCAGAGAAAGAGGTAAGTCAAAGTTGTTCTGCAAGGAGCAGAACTAATGGAGCCAGTTTCTCAACAGACCTGTTGACAGACCAGGATGTTGTTTCTTGGACAGCTCTCCTCCTTCTACATTTTTGGACAGAGACACAGCACACAGATTTCCTAGCATGCTTGTTGTATTGAATAGTATATGTTGATTTGTGGCCAGGTACAGTTCTTCTTTTCCATCCCTTGGCAGGGTACTGCTTTGAATCTCTCTGCTTGGTTGTGAGCACTCACAAAACCCTTGACTACAGAGGTCTAAGTGCCTACTCCTCTTTCCAGCTTGACTGCAGCTGGCCATGATATTCGCACTGCTCAGTGAGATTGTATACATTGCTTCCCTAGGAACACCCTAAAGATTGAATCACATCAGTCCACTTTGACATGCTCCAACAAGACTGCTGCATAACTGCTTGCTTACAGGTCGCGCACTCCCAGGGCACAGCAGTTTTCAGTACAATGCTATAAAATGAGACTTTTCTTTGTCCCCATGGCAACAGACTGCAGTTATGTCCACACCCCGCTTAGGAGAGAGGATTGCAGTTTATTTGCCAGCTTCAATCTAGCTAGTTCAAGGAAATGTTACAATACAGCCTAAGAAGAAAGGGGTTAGGGTCTCCACACAGCATACACACTCATTGGCTAAAGCTGATGCTGTCATTGCATATCTACTCCTGAGACCAAACCTTTCTGTCCCACAGCTGCAGAAATACCACAACCAGCTGCAGAGCACTACCTGGTAGGAAATGCACATCACGTTATCTGAAATTATTTCAGTGTGCACTTAACAAGAACGTGATGTATTCAGATAAAAGACACAAAGTGCACACAGTGTACCTTTGTCATTTCCACCTCACCCCACAAAAAAAAAAAAAAAAAAAAAAAAAAAAAAAAAAAAAAAAAAAAAATCAAACCCACAACCCAGTTCCTTAAGATGTTTGTGACTATTATAGACACAGGACAGGAGAGGCAACACCTCCTATACCACAGACAGAGGTGCCCAGCAGGCACTTGGCTTCATTTGGCCCTTTTGCCCATGAGTGTTTCTGAGTACCACGTTATGCTAAAAAGGTCATTGATCTGAGTATGTCTGAATTCATGTCATCAGGGTACTCTTCAGAAACCTCAAATCTCTGCTTTCCTCAAACAAAATTCACATCTATCCATCACCACACTAAGTTCTGGTTGGTCTGTGAAGTTTCATGTTATGCCACAGCAACACACAATGAAAATTATTTAATCCCTTGTATAGAGTTGGTACCATCTTCAGCCACTGGATATTCCTGCTAATTCAAACAGACGGAAGCTGCAAAGGGCAGTCAGCCTCCTTAAGACACTCACCTGGGAAAGGAATTATGCTCATTCCATGTCTTCAAGCCATGAAGGAAGTTGATTCTGGTCTTGCATATTGGCTTTGTTTTAAGAATTGGAAAAGTCACACAGCAAGCTCTTTTTGCGTCTATTTCTCAGATTTAGTCTAGTATTTATACTGCTATATGTGAAGCCAAAACATTTCAGAAAGAAGAAACCATTAGGTTACTCATTTCAGTTTTGAATAGATCACTTCTCTGTGTGTGATTTGATCACAATCGCTTGCCATGCACAATGTGCAGATAGATTCAGGTGCTCACATCAGCAGTTACCTGACTCCCCACAAATAGTATGCCAAACTCTCTACTTTCTCCTAACCTGATAAGGACAATAACAGGAGGAAAAAAGAAACTATTCTTGAAGTTTCCACGTCAGACTTTGGGCCCCAAGGCAAGTCTCCTTTCCTCATAGAGAGGACAATCATCTCTCCCTTAAAAAGCTGTGGCATGCAGTCTTCAGACACGAGTTTCATTTTTAAAAAATCTGCTATTCAGGCCCAGAAACAGACACTATGTCAGATATTTAAGGGCTAAAGAGAGGTTTGTTGTTGATGACAACATAAGCAAGGAGACTTATGAACAAAACACTATGCATTCCCAACCCCAATAAGCTAATCTTCCAGTATTTCTTATCTTTAAACTATACAGTCATGAGATCAAGTCAAATTCCAGTTTCCATTACATTTTCTGAAAATATTTATCTTGTTCATCTGTGGAAAGCCTAACAGAAAAAAAATCAGTATTCTACTACATAATATTAAGTTTCCTTTATTTTTATAGAGAGGTAAAAGACAGTTTTAACAATGCAAGTTGGCAGCCCTAAATTAAAGTGATCAACAGTATATCTGGACATTGCATGATGCCTAAGTATAACTCCCAAAGAAATAACCGCTAAAATAAACACTGTAGGAAGAGCTCCCCCAATTTTTCCAAGACATCTCCAGATACTCTGGGGAAAAAAAAACCCATCATAAATCTAAGAGGGGGTTCTCCATCCCCGTGATAAGTCCAATTTCCCTGTCAGCTGCAGATAGAGGTTGAGACTGTAATCACCCTGCAGATAACACAGGGAAGGCATCCAGCACTTGTATTCTTTGCTGAAGAGGACTTGCAGGTGCTCTCCCATCCTCCAGGATTTTTTATTATTATGAAACACCCCAAACCATGTTAGATTTCCTGTTCAGAATTGCACAGCTAGAGATTTATTCTGCTGCTCATGCTGTCAGCATCTGCCTCACACAGCACTTACTGTGCCATTAAATGCTTCCCCCAGCTGTCAGCCAGGAACCCAGAGCTACTTTATCTCAATAAAAGCAGCTCTTCCAACTCTTCATGTGGGGTCCATCCACATTAGTTAAGGAATAAAAAACAGGCAGAAGGAACAAGCTGGGCAAAACAGTATTTTAATGATCCACTTATCTCCCTGGGCCTCACCTCATTCCAGCTGTACAGCTGAGAATCTGTGTGACTTCTCAAGGGGAAAATTCTCTGCTAAAGTCTCAAGTACATCAGAAGCATTTGGTCTGCACACATGCTTTTCTTGCTGGTCAGTGACATGTAAGTAAGTGTATAGCTGGCTTTCCAGCAGTCAAACTGAACTCCAAGACTTTCAGCAAGTGTAAGGAATATTATGCCAGGCACCAATTATTAAATTTAGGAGGAGGCCTTGTAGATTGACAAACTTTCTCCTCTAATATCTACAGCAAAGAAGAAGTTTCCAGAAGCATCTCTACCCAGCATTTACAACTGAGTTGTAAAAAAGCCAGTGGAAAGGCAGGCTCACCAAGTGTTCTCTGGTAGTTACAGTTGTTTAAGTCACCAGCCAGATGGTAACAGTTGGTTTGGCCACTTGTTGCCTCTAACTATGCTTGCAATGCACTTTTAAAGGCCACCAAGATGCTAGGAAATAGAATGAAAGAGTTGTAATGCCTTGAAGGCAAAGATTGGTAGTAATATTTAGAGAACAGGCACCAGATACAGACTACTTTAAAAAACACAAAACACCAAACCTGTCCCTCCAAAAAAATCAAAACTACACACACATATCCCCAAATTAAAAAAAAAAAAAAAAAAGCCAAAACCCCAAAAAAACTCCACACAATCATAAAGCTCCCACAAAATAGCATAAAAGCAACATGGAAGGCATTTCTGGTTTCTAAGCCTGCTTCAACCCACCCTGCAACGCCAGGAGACCTTTAACTCCGGGCACAGTGGGTGAGAGCTCAGAGTCAGGCAGTTTAAAATATGCTGTGCTGATGCCCCTGCACCACCTTCCAAGAACCACCACAGTCCCAGCACCAAACCTGGCAAGCTGATGAAATCATCACTTCAAGCCTGCAGTAAGAACTTCCCATAGCTCTAGATACTCCACAAAGTGAACTCTGGTCTAAAGATAAAGCATTTCATGGGCAAGAGAAGCAATGATTTGCCATCCCAAACCACTCTGTGCCTGCAATCAGAGCCCAGTGTACCATTAATTAGCATCTATACCATTAGAAAAGTTAAATATGAAAAACTCTGGTCCCCCCAGTATGTTGCCAGTCTACAGGATTTGGAACTGAATGCATATTTCAGGCTTTTCAAAGAAGCTTGGTCAAATTTTCTCTCAAAGTTGATAGAGCAACCTAGGAGACCAGTTTTTAAAAAAAAAAAAAAAAACAACAAACCCAAACCAAAGTAGGACTGGGCAAAAACTGTAAGAACAAGACTAAAGAAGGATAATTTTGTACTGATCTAATCAGTCACAACAGTGACTCATCAAGTTAAGAGATAAACAGTTATTCCACGCAGAAGCTGCACTTAAAATCTCTTTTCTCCCAATTCAGACACTCAATAAAGTTTTTTATTCCTTACCAATTACATCTGAAAATATGCATATTCTTAAAGCTACATTTACAAATGAGTTTATTACAAAACCAGAGTTGGAGAAGTCAAAATGAGGAATGAGGTATAACACTGTCAGAGACTTGTGGCTGATCTTCTAATGCTCATGAGAACTCCTGCTTACCTGGCTGGAAGGAAGATCAGTTTTTCAATTCCTGTTTCAAATCCAGAAACCTGGAGTGCTCCAGGGACAGGAACTGGATTCAGCCCAGCTTCTTCATCAATAGGATTGTATAAGACTTACCTAGACATCAAAGCCTCTGGGGTTTTCAAATTTTATAAAAACCACAAAGCAAACAAAAACAACATTTTTCATTTGCACACTAAGTATACATCTGTTCATCTTGTGCATTTTAAAATTATTAAGTATTCTTTTTTACAGAGATGCTTTAAGACTGACAGTATGCACACCAAATACTTCACCTCCTGCCCAAAGTCAATTATTTCTTCAAAGTTGGCTCTGAGAACCAAAAAGGTGGGTAAGTCTGCCAACTACATGCAGCATATTTCAGGAAAATGACTCACTAAGTTCAAAATGTTTTACACATTTAATTAAGCCTTACGCTAACTCCAGTTGGCGAGCAGGAGTATGAATCATGGAAGCTAGATCACAGGAGCAAACTCAAGGCAACACAAAAACTTAACTGCTTACTTCTGGAGCTGAACAATGACTGACTGAGGAAGAGATCCAGGAGGATGCTCCTCACTCCACAGGCCAGTGTAGCACAGATAGGAAGCAGGGGGGAGGCAGGAGAGAACTGCCATGACTTGAAACCCAGAGGCTGCACCAACCAGTCTCTGCTGAGGCACTGCCATCAAGCCCTCTGCTAGTGCTCTCTGTGCTGCCAGCTGACACTGCAACACTCATCTACTGCTCTCTCCTTTCAGTGTCTTCTACAACGAAAGATGTCTTCTTCCAGCAAAGGATGGAATATCGAGGACAGAGGCAGTGGTAATGGTGTCATTAGCACAATTTTTGTGTCATCATCACTGCATGTACTCAGTGGTTACCATGCTGTTACTTGACGTATTGCAGTATGCACTGCAGTATCCTGAGCTCCTTTACTGAGATACACTACTAGAAAAAGAGAGCAAACTTGCACAAAATAGCCCTGATGCTAAAATAAAAACCATTACACACATATGAGTTATCCTGCTGTCCACGGGTTGCCCACTCCCACTGCTGACAGCAATGATCTAAAGTGAGTAAGAACAGAAGAGAGGTCTGAGGTCCCAGAAAATCACAGAAAAATGTACAATAGACATTTAGTTTAAAAGGATCCACAGAAAATCCATTAGATGTGTTATAAATCAGCCTCCATCATGCCATTAAAAAAAGTAGAGCAGTAGCACATGAAAAAAAAAAAAAATACACACCACTAGTTGGCTGCAAGGAAACACAAGTGAGGTGCAGACATTGTCCCTTGCACTCTTACAATATCAAATATGTAAAGTAGTTTATAATTAAATTCCCACACACCCACAGTGCTCTCTCTCCATCCCCAGCATCCTGACCAGCAGGTTGACTAGTGGTCAAGGGGTTAGACGAGGTGACACAGACAGTCTTCACACAGGCAGGATCTCACTGTTATTTCAGCCAGCACAAAGTTGCATGGCCAAGGGCATTCTTTCTGCAGAACAGAGGTACAAGAAGATCAGAGGCCCCTATTACAGCAGGGGATTAGGTTTTTCAGAGGCATGCTTGGATTTGCCTTCTTGGTCAAGTTGAAACCATCAAGAAACATCCTGCCAGAAGCAGTTACTGCCCTTCCCTAGTCAAAGGGCACTGGTGTTAAACATTTAGCTCAAAAGAGATGTGTGGCAGAGGTTGTACTGACTTTCAAGACCTGTCACACTAATGCACTTGAGGCTTCAGGTGGCCATGCCTACTCCTGTAGCAGAAAAGATTAATTCTTCAACCATTCCCACACTATTAATCTGAACAATGCTGAATTCCTCACCATAGCTACCCACACTGAGCTATCAGACAGCAAAACTCTTCATGCAACCCTAGACCAAGCCTGATTCAAGCCAGTAAGTAAGCAGGGAAAGGCTGTCACCTTCTTATACCTTTTCTTTCACCTTTACATCCACAACATTATCTTGTACAAGATGTGCATCAAGCCTGGATATCAAGTCATATCTAGTGTTGTGATTTAGTGCTTAAATACTCGTTGGATTCTGGAATCAGATGTTCATAGGATTGGATCACTTGTCTGTCGACAGGAGTAAACAAACTACACACTGCAAAGTGACAAATACCATTCAAAACTACAGCCTGCCAACTGACAAATACTATGCAGATCTCTGAGCTATGTTAATCTTCCTTTCACTCAACAAGACTGTCACCCACAGAAACATATTAATATCTGCAATAAGACTGCTTCTCATACACCATTTGCAGAAAAAATAAAAAAAATATCTCTGTGAAACCAGATGCATACCCTGGAGCTTCAGGGCTACTTTCCCCTCCCTGAACTGTGATAAAACCTTGTGCCAGGCCAGGAAAAACCAACAGTAGGAAATTCAAGAGAATAAATGAAACAGATATAGAAATAAATTCAGACACACATCACAAATCTCCTACATTGACAGATCTTCTGATTCTACTCTTTGGGTCAGATGTGCTCTGTGCATCTAATCTACAGCCTAACAAATTTCAGAAAAATGAGTACTCCTTTTATTTTCTCCTAAAAGTTAACAGCATTCTACATACCAGGCTTAGGCATTCAGATTTGTCATTTTCTTCAAGTTCTTGGCTGCTACAGTACAAGAGACCACTTCAGGCATCTGTGGAGAAGCTAGACACTTATTTGAGAAGGAACCCCCAAGAAGACCTGTGTGCATCAGGATACCCAGGACACAGCCCTGCTGGGATGAGGCTCTGCCCTTGCTTGGCACCCACAGGGACAAGGGACCAAGGCTCCTTCTGACAAACAGGACAGCCCAAAGGATGCTGCCCTAGGAAAACTTCTCTCTGGAGAGGAGCCATCATCTCCTCTCTGCAAACTGATTCTCTGCAGTGCTGCTGCACTGACAGGACAGGCTCTAGGCAGAGCTCACTCCAAAGGCCTGTTATGCCAGGTGCTGTCAGGGATACTGCAGGTAGGAAGCTGGGATTCACTAAGCATCCCCTTGCTCTAGGCTTTCATTTTAGGAACAGAAATCAGCCCTCCTTCTACTCCTACGCTCCCCTTTCTAAGAAGCTTCCCAAACTGACTTGAAAAGAGATGAAAAGACCAAGCATTTGAAAGACTTTAACTGAATAAATAACTAACACCCCCCTCACCAGGCCCTCACTATTCAGCTGTGCAGAGTGCCCAGAGTAGCCTCCAAGACCACTGTTGCAGCATTTCAAGGAGCATTTCAGAAACAGATTTCAGATGACAGACACTCAGAGGAGGCTCAATGACACAACCAAAACACTACCTATGCAGTTTAATTCTGTTGTAACAGCTTCCTTTATAGGAAGGGGTGACTCAGAACCCTTAGCCTTCTTAAAAAAGAAACAAAGCAAAACATGTTAAAAGCTGCTGTAATATATACTGTACAAAAAGTCTCTCAAGATTGTTCAGCATAATAGAAGACTTTTTATAGGAAAATGCAGGAGATTATAGCAACTAAACATGCATGATTAATAGCACAAACCAGGAAGCGATCCACTCAAATAACAGGTGTCATGTACAAGAGTGTATCTGCTTTAACAGTACCATACTGCTCACCATTCTGTTCGCAATGTTTGTTTCCATAAGAGGTATTCTTAAATACATGTATTACCTTTTCACTTCAGTTGAAAATTGAGAATTGGGGTGAAAAGATAAAGTTTTAGATTAGTAAATACTGAGGACCCTTCAGTTACTGATCACTGGAGGTGAGAACTGTGGTTGCTAGGGTACAAAAGGATCAGACTACTTGTTCAACTGCTAAATATTAGTACATATACCTAATCTGCACACTTAAAACCCAGACTATCCCAAATAACAAAAGACACCAATGAGAGGGATAGATTGTACTTCAATCACTCATCATATATGTGAGTGTCAGTTAGAATGCACTATGCTTTCCCTCTCTTTTTCTTTTGTTTGATGTTTGTTATCAGAAAGAGTATTTCTAGACCAGACTAAACAAACCTAGTAACCACTGCAATTATTGCTAGGGTACAGGGGAGAATACATATTAAAAAATACTAAAATAGCAATCAGGAAATCCACTTTTGATGAGACAAATCTGAGCAGGGGTAGAATTTGTCATTTACAAAACTCCTCACATCTAAAACTGAAATGTTTAGAAGACTTCAGGTTTCTACCACATATAATTACGAAAAGGTAATTTGATAATGATATCTACAATGATACCTATTCCAGAAACTTAGGTATACCAGGAATTCTGCATAGATGCTGGATCAAAGTTCTGAACAGCTGGGAACTTGCAGTTAACTTCACAGACACATTATAACAACGCCCACCTGCAACCCTAGACATCAGGTCTTTATATTCGGCCCCACACTTTCCTGGTGTTGAAGCAACCCTCTTCCACAGAAGTGGAACACAACATTACTTTTGTGGCCACTTCACAGGTATAATTGGCTGCATGAGACACAGCATCTGGTAATTTTAAGGATCCAGGTGCTTGAGAAGAGGTAATTTGCCCTCCTTCTTGACTTCCAGAAGTTATGCAGTGTTGTTTTTGTTGCTGCTCTGAATACTTCACATGCCTCTTGTAAATGTCAATAAAAACAATTGTGAAATCCTGAGTGTAATAAGCATGCCTGAGTACAGATCACACATTCTATAAACATAAAACTTCTGCAAGTGTAATTCATTTGTTCAAAATGCAGCCAGACTAATGCTTTAAAAAACGCTCCTTTTCTAGTCAGCAGGGAAACCTAATCAAGCCTTGAAAAAAATAAACTGCACCATGAAGCACATAGCTATCTAGAAACAGAAGCTTAATATTCGACATCTCCAATAACAACATAACTCTTCTGTGTCAAACCATGCCCATTTGAGTTCTTTGGGGGGTTTTTTGAATTTAGAGCTACCTTCTGATTTTTCTTTCTTTGGAAGAAAGCGGTCAGAGGAAGATTTTCTTCCAAAATAACAGTGACCATCTTGCTTCTTTGTCACATTACTTTTCCTATGGTGAGACTTATTTATTAAGCTTGGAAGCAGCAGGAAAAGGAGAGTCAAAGATTCAGAAAAGGAACGCTCATTTCAACACAAAACACTTTGTGAGAGAACAAACCACAGAGTGAGCAAGAAAATTAGAGCAATCTAGTAGGAAAAAAAGTAAAACAATTGACTTCCACTTCATTGTAATGAAGAAAAATGGATTTTCTCAGCCTAGGGTTGTAACCATCTGTGTGTAAATTGTAGTTTGTTTCCATCTTAACTAACACATCTCTCTAGGAGGCACCATATTCATCACAAAAACAATTTGCCCGTGACTCTGGGGACTGCCAAGTGAATCATCTCTCCTGATGACACAATTCACTCACAGCCAGCACTCTTGGGCACCAACAGCCATTATGGTATAAGGTTATTTTCACGAGGGAATGGTTTTCCCCAGATGAACTTTCATTCGTCTTAAGTAATAACCCTTGCTCAAAATCAAGCAGCCTAATTCCATTAAGCATTTTACATCTTGCAAATACTGTCAGAACCTCTTTTCCCTGTTCAGCATGACATTTGCTCAGTTGTGACCACTGCAGTGAAGTCTGCAACATTTATTTTAAAAGCTTCCAAACACAGTATATCTTCTGTTTATCCACATGCCTGTCTAATTGATTAAATTTGAGTTGGTCATTTTTGTGTCCACTTAGCAAAAGACCATTTGGCTGGTTAGCTGTTTGTTCCGTTGTTAAAATCTGCAAACTTAAAAATCCAATGCACAACAGAAAACACACCAACAAACCCCACACCCCCATGCATTGTCCCTGAACTCTGCAGGTTGCACCACTCCACTGTGTCAGTGCTTCCTGGAGTATCAGGAACAGGGATGAAACCACCATCATACCAAGATCCTGATTCAATAAAGGCTCAAGAAGATCAGATTTACAACACATATAAAAGTTACATTTCAACAGGAGGGGGCATCAGCTATTATCTCAAGGGAAGCTCCGCTGCCAACTTTAATTTTCAGTGACTTTCTCTACCAGCTAAAATCCCATCACTTAGGGTGTCAAGAGATATAGAGACAGAGATCATTTTTGGTTCTGAAAGACCAAGATTTCTGAGAAACAGAATCTGTCACCCTCTGACCAGAGAGAGAATATTTCCAATGAAGGTTGCCAGACAGCAACATTTAGCAAAGGCTGCGGAGAGCCAGAGGGCTTGAAATACCCTGAAAAGGGTTCACAGACTTTTGAAGTTTTTCTCAAATGCTGTTATCTTCTCTCTAATGCATCAGAGGCACAACAGCACACTGTCTGAAAGCAGTAATTCAAAAAAAGTAACAGTGACTGTGCAATAACAACAGCTAGAACAAAAAAAAAGTGTAATGTGGATGGGATATCATATATAAATATGTTGCTAAACTTATATGTTTAAGTTCAAATGTCACAAGTCTTTCAGTTTACATAGTAAGTTTTTCTACACACTGCTTATTCCCAAAAAGTTGAAGTTTTCTTTGTCCGTATTTGCTTTATGAAACATAGAAAGCGGCAGAGAAAAAAAAAGTGAAAAAATAATAGTCTTTCTTTTTATATTGATATCCCCCCTATGTCTGTCTTAATTCAGTTGATGAGATAGCGACAACAAGAAATCAATTTAGAAATAATCAGAAGCAGCAAAATTCTACTTCAATAAGAGTAGCACAGCTGTTGCCCTGTCAGCTTCCCCTTCATTGCTGGGATTCTGAACACAGGCCCTGGGGTGCAGGAGGAGACATTTCATTCATTCCATGACCCCAGCTGTCCCCTCTCACATTTTAGCCACACAAATTCAGTGACAAACCTGTAATCTTTATCACAGACACATATTTTTATACACTATTTTTCATGGAGTTAAACAGAAACCAATATTCTGTTGGTTGCCTTATCAACTTCATTCCAAAACAACTTTCAGTTATTTACTCTTTTAAAAAGTGTTATACAATAGGCACGGTAGATTAATATATTTATATATATATATAAAACAATTTACAAAGTTTTTACCTACCAAATCCTTCATAAGAGCTAAATACTAGGGATTATTTTTTAAATAAAAAGTTTAAGTAAAACAGCCTACACCACATGCTCAAAGAACTGTGGAAAGGAGAAATAATTAATTTCTTACATACATCACCAGTGCAATTTTGTAAGAATCTATGCAAGGTCATAATTTTCCAGTCAGGGCCTGCATTTGAGCTCACTCAGCATCTGTTTCTATAGAGAAAAAAAAAGGTCATCCCAGATAGATGCCTACAAATCTTTCTTGTAGAAAGATATGTAGCAAAATATATGAACTTACAATTACTTACATACTGCGATTTTAAAGCAGATTTGATATAAAAGAAAAAAAATTAATTACTTCAAACCTTTTTCTTAAACAAGGTTTCCTAATTCTGAGTGTTTGGTTGTTGTTGGATTTGGTTGCTTGGTTTTTTTGGAGAAAGAAAAAACCCAATATGTTCAATAAACATGTTGCTGTCATCTAGCAATCCAAACCAGGCTTCCTTCCTCAAAAGTTTTTACATCATATTAAAAAATTCTACTTCTCTACACTTTGTGCCATACCATTTGATGATAAGTTTCCTATTTGTTTTTCCCTGAAAGGAAAAGCTCCTCTTGCAGGCCAAGTTTTTTTTAATAAGGTACAGATTTCTTGTGTGCGTACATGTGTAAACACATATACCAAGAAATGTCTTGTGTTCTGTGATCATTCTGGATAATATCAGCTGGATAATTTTCAAGGATCACTTCCCCCTAACTCAGGATTTGGCCACCCTGATGAACAAAAAAATCATGCAAAGGCAGCCAAAGACCTGCATGGATGAACAAGGAGCATCTGAAAAACCTCAGACATGCAGGAGAAATATATCCAAATGGAGGAAACAGCAGTGTCCAGGAGGAACATGAAGGCTATTAAGCCTGTAGTGGTGGTGTCAGGAAAACCAAAGCCCATGTACAATTGCATCTGGTGGCAGAGGCAGAGAGTAACAAGGGCTGCTGTAGCTCTAGCAGCAGTAAAAGGAATACCTTTGGTCCTGCTACTGAGCAGGGAAGGAGAGATGGTGACAAAAGATGCAAGAAAGCTGAGGTACTCAATGCTTTCCTTGATTTGGTCTTTACTGGTAATTCTGAGCCTTTAGGAATGCCAAGCCCTTGAAAAAAGGTGGGAAAGAAAGATTTAGCTTTGTTGGAGGAGGGTCAGGTTAGGGGGCATTTAAATAAACACCACCTACACTGCAAAAAGAATGTGGGACTCTGAAGACACATGATAATTGGAGAAGCTTCTTGAGAGGTGTGAGAAAGGACTTAGTTCCTCTCTTCAAGGAGGAAGATCCAGCAAATCACAAGCCAGTCAGCTTCACCTCAAAACATGAAAGGGTGATGAATCAAATCTATCAAATCTCTCTGGAAAGAATTCACAAGGATATGAATGGCAAGAAAATTATTTGCCATAGTCACCACAGATCTGTGAAGAGGAAAATTGTGCTTAAACAACCTGACAGCCTTCACCCTTCTGAAGAATGAAGGTGCAGGCTTCAAGTAAGGCTTTCGACTGTCTCCCACATCATCTCAGACAAACAGATGAAGGACTGATTGAATCATGTAACTGAACAATGAGATGGATCAAAAACTGAACTACAATACCCAGAGGGCTGTGATCAGCACAAAGTTCAGTTGGAGTCAGTCACAGGCACACCCCAGGGGTCAAGACTGGGTCCTGGATTATTTAACATCTTCATTAATGATTTGGATGATTGGGCAGGGTACACACTCCACAAGTTTGTAGATGTTACAAAATGCAGTAACTGCTGGTAACACCAGACAGTTGCATTGTATCCAGAGGGACTTTTTTCTGACTGAAGAAATTGGCCAACAGTTTTATCCTGAAATTTGGCAAAGGAACATGCAAGGTTCTATATCTCAAGAAAAATAACCCTATGCACTGCTACGGGCTAGGGGCCACACAGCTGGAATTCATCTTCACAAAGAAGGACATGGGCATCCTGGTGGACAAGTAGAATTCAGTCAGCTGGCAAAGGAAGTTGACAACACTCTGGGCTGTATTAAAAAAGGTGTTTCCAGCAGGTCTAGTGGAGAGATCCTTCTCTTCCACTCAGTGTTGCTGAGACATCTGGAGTGATGCCCTCTTCCGGGGCTTAAGCAGTTAAAAAAAAAAAAAAAAAAGGATGAACATGCTGGAGCAAGTGAAGGTGAATCAACACAAAAATAAACAATGGAGGAGCAGATCTGACCTACAAAAAAGATTTTGAGAAAGCTGGAATTGTAGCCCCTAAAGAAGACAAGGAAAGAATGGAGAATGTGTCTTATTCACATGTATAAATACCCAAAGAGAGAAAGTAAAAATGGTAGAATGAGACTCTTTGCAGTGGTATCTCCAGTGACAGGAGGCAGTGAACACAAATCAAAACACAGAAAATTTTAAACATGAATGTTTTCTTTTCCTCTTAGGGTGACCAAACGCTAGAACTGGGTCCCAGAGAGCTTGTAGAGTCCTTCAAGGCACAACTGGATGCAGTGCCAAGCACTTTCCCACCACTGACACTGCTTTCAGCAAGGCAGGGAAGTTGGGCTGGATGATCTCCAGAGGCACTCTTCCAACATCACTTTTCTATGTTGCCACAAACATATATTGCCTTCATAACAGTAGCACTAGAGCAACAAATATTTAATTTCCACTGACGTGCAGGTTTCATGCTTTCCTCATTGTGATCATTCAATGCAGTTTTCCTTCTTTTCCTAAAAGTTATCACACAGGCTGTTACTGCCATTAGTTATAGAAAGTTGATGTTTCATTGAGGATCCAATAAATTCGTATCCTTGCTATAGTCAGTAGCAGAGCCTGCAAGACGTGCTTGCCATGAGCTACACACAGAGCATCCACCTCTGCTCCCTCCAGCTTCATTACTCACATTTTCACCAGTGCACACAGCATCAGCAGAAGTTACATGATTTTGGAAACTGCACAGGAGTTAAGAACAAGCTGAGGTACTGCCATTTTCACTTTTGCCATGCAGTTCTGTTTGTGCATCAACATTTCCACTGCATATCTGCTCTACTTTCCCCAAGAGCCCCATGTAATGTTTGAACCAGAGCATACAAATTCCCTTGAAAGGGCAAAATAGCTCAAAGCAATGCTACAAGATGGCTTCTGAATGCTGTAATTTCAAAGTACTGTGAGCTGTTTTGATTATGTACTCATTATTTTAGAAAAATGTGACAAAGAATTTTGCTGCCAGCTGCACTTTCAAGGAAGCTTAGGTAGAATGCCAACACTTGGACCTATGCTAGACCACAAGACGTCACCCTTAAGTATGCTGGGGCCTCTAACCAACACAGGTGGTCAGACTTATCCTTCTCTATCAAGAAAAGGCCATTTTGTCAAAAAAGAACCTCTTAAGGAAAAATTGCATCCCCCAAGTCTAAGCAATAACTGCTGCAGGAGTATGAAACACTCTTAAGGAAATTTCCATCCACTAATCTATTTGCTTTTGTGGCAGGACAAACAGGGTCTGTGGGATGTTCCTCCTCCTAGGAAAAAGCCCTGATAGCAACCCTCAGTAATCTGGGTGACAATTCTAGAGCAGAGCTGAGAAAGTGATCTTGGGTCAAGATGTGTCTCAGGAACACTTGCTCAATCCAACAATCCATTAATTTATGCCCCCAAGACATTTAAAGAATTTATCCATCAACAGGAAAATCAGACCTCAGGAAAAAAAAAGAGAAGTGCAGTTTTTATAAAGCATTTTACCACCTCATTTGTCCACACTATACACAGCATGGGAGAAGCAGCAGGAGGCCAACATAGCCTAAGGCAAGTTATTTACAAAAACGTCCTTCAAGCAGTGTGAACCATTGAATTGTACGATTTAAATTCACTCCTTAAGGCACACTTCAATGTTTCAAAATAACAACAACAAAATTCTTTGGAGTTGGGCATAGTACAGCTATCAGTCACCTGAAGAATAGACTGTTCTTTTTCACAATACCTCTGCAGCAGGATACAAGTTTCATGGAAATGGAAGAGGTTACAGACTGAGCCAACAAAGGGCTGAAATAGCATGACAGCAGCAGAGAAAGGGAGAAAAAAAATCAGAAAGAAACACCATTACAGATATTAAATTGCACACTGCAATGTTTACATCAGAAAATGAGAACACAGGATTAAGGTTTCTGTACACGCAGTCATTACATGCCTTTTGTTTGCTGCCAGATTTCAAACTTAATTATAAGAAACATCCCTCACGAAAATTAACTAGGTTTAAATTAATTTGGGAAATGAAGGCTATATTCACAAAATAGTCCTTCTAAAACCCACAAACCAGAATTTTTTTTCTTCAGCCGTATCCTCAAAGAAAGTGATGTGCCAAGCTACCTGCACTTAATTTCTTCCCCAAGCTTTTTAAAGAGTAATTTACTGTTCTTTTAAAGAAATGGTAATGGAAGGGGAAAAAAAAAAAAAAACACTTTTGGAAGCTGCACTCATTTCAGAGATCAAAGCTAAGACTTCTTCCTCCTTCCTATCATTAGGGGGTTAAACTATGCCTTTAACACAGTAAAAATGAACAAAAACAAATCCTTGCACAGAAAACCAGACATCAAAGGTAAATTTTATATTTCAAGGAGTAAGAGATAGCAGGAAATTGATCTTCAAGTGGTGGCTAGTTAGACATGCATCTTTGCAACCTCCTTTCAGCCCTGAAGGGATTCAGTCTACTTTGCTTTTTGACATCAGCAGATGGCTGAGCATCTATCAAGCACATCTCAGCTCACTCTACACAAACCAGCAGCACCTTGCCCTGACACATGGGACCAATGTCAAGCTTTGCCACCAACTCCTCATAATAATGAATGATGATTTGACCTTACCTGCTTTATATCTTCATATGACTTATTTGGCATTTAAACACTTTAAACACTTTGAGGCAAGACTTACCTTGTCCTGTAGGTTCAGATTTGCTTGTTTGTTTGGTTTGTTTTAAGTTAGAACAATAGTACAGTGCTACAAAAACCATAAACAGACTAACTTGAAGCAAAGATCTAGCTCAGTCTTGCTGTGGTGAAGAGCCAGTCAAGGGAACAAGCAGTAATGACTTCAATGTAATAGTCTATGGAATTAACTTACGCACATTTTACAATACACAAACCTTGTAAATATGACAGCTACTCTTTCTAAGGTCATTACAAAATCTTCTCTGCAGGAAAACTATATACCTCAAAAAGTTATGTGCTCTTTCTTGGGAAAAATGCACAGCCAGTATCCGTAAAATAAAATTCCTTAACCTCTAGTTGAACACATCTTTTTATTCCTCATTTGACCTTGTAATAAGAGACCAAAAATGGGTCGACTTTGTATCTTGACAGCTACAAGCATGTGGAGAATATGTACCAGAAACATTTTGTTTCATGAAGAAGGTGATATTACAATAATTTGTTAACATTTGTGTGATCCACGATTTACCTCTTTTACAGGTTCTTCATCCGGGGCAGTATCTTCCACCACAGTCTAAAGAGCAGAGAGGAGAAAAGAGAAGAAAAATCCTGTAAATATATGCTACCAAGAAAGACAATTTTAAGCCAAGATCTAGCACAAAATACAGTCAATTTAGTTTTAGGCACTTAAGTTGCTTTAAATTTATCCTACTATAGTAGATTTGTTCAATTCTTCACACTTTGCACAGGTAAATTAACCCTTGAATCCATAGGGACCTGCTTTCTCCAAGATATATAAAATGTTAAGAGAAGAAAGCACAATAAAAGAACTACTAAAAAAATGCTGATGAATAGTTAAAGCCAAATTTGTCATAGAATAGATGAAGAAAAAAAAATTACTGAAAAAATAGATAAACGAAACATAATTTCTTGCTGGGAAGAGAGAATATATATGTTTACATATGAGCAAATTTTCTAAAGACTCAGCTTCCATTTAAATGTTGTGCTCAACAAAAATCCATTAAGAGATGAACCCTTTGGAAAACAAGTAGAAAGATTACATAGGGTTGTGTGATCAAGCTCTTTCTCAGGAAAAATATTCCCAGTGCTGTAATTCACTATCCTTCCATCCAGCTTGAGTGGGATCAATAACTTTACCTACTCTCAAAGAAATCCTAGAGCAGCAGATATCTCAATTTTCTTGCTTACTTGTCAAACACAATTAATGACCTCCTGAGTCAACAGGTGAAAGCAGCAGTACTTCACTTTAATCTTCCTGTACACAAACATAATACAGAACATGCCCTTGATGCACTCTTCCTTATTAAATGATTGATTTACTATAAAAGCTGTCTTTAATATCTGCAAGTCATTCACCTGAGTCATGCACAGGCACTCATAAATGTCTCTGTTTTAAAAGGGTTTTTGGCATTAAGGAAGGGAAGGAGAAACAAGTCCATATGCATCAAAAAATTAAACTGTCTCCCTCGTTGTCTACTAACTGTGAAAAGCTTCCGTGGAAAAGAACAACTTGCAGACAATCATGAAAACATTTTATCCCACACAGATTCAGAGACCATGACAGTTCTCTTGAATCAGTACAACCACTAGTGTTTAAGCTGTATCCAGCTCATTAAAGAGTAAATGTTTCTGGTGTTTGAAAATGTCTTCATGGACAAGAGCCCACAAGAGATGAAATTAATTCCCATGTGCTTTCAGACTTGAGCAAACACTACTTTAGCAATTCCATCTATAGCATGATCTAACGCAGTCTTAAGTTATAGCCTATCTTTATTGTGCCTAGAGACAGCAACAGAGTCAATAAGTGGTGCTTTACTTGTTGTTCCTATCTGAACTGCAGGAGTTTATGCCTGCAATTCTTTAACCCCCTAAACTTTTTCTAAGTGAAATCTCAGCAAGTGATAGAACAGTGTAGTTCAGATATGTTGTTCTTTCAAGTAGGAAATGGAAAAAAGCACCACCAAAACCTACAAACCCACCCATCTGATTGACTACCATTGCAATGCATCAATTACCCTTGATAAGGAGATCCACACTGTTTCTTCTGAAAGAAAGGTCTAAGTAGTCCTCTACCAGCAAAAGAGGTGACAACACAAAGATGTTGTCTCAGGTAATGTCCATTTGGCTTTAGTGCAGGATTTACCCTGTGATCTAGGAGAGTTTTTCCCAGAAATTGACAACAGAAAAAGCAATGACTGGAGCACTTTCTGTCTGGGCCAGAAAGAAAAACACGAGGCACAGAAAAAATAAACTGATTTTAGAAAGGAGGGAAGGAGGAAGGAAATAAACAGGCACGTATACACAATTTGAATACCAGTCAACGGAAAGGTAGACTTGGGAGGGGAACACCATTTCTATGAGGTTCAGCAGAAGACCGTTCACTGTAAATATACAGGTCTTCTCATTGTGAAAGTGACTTACCAAGGTGTCAGCTGACTTCTAAAACAAAATCAGGAATGAGACACAGTTTCCCAGCTATAACCTGTTTATTAGCTCTCAGACTCCTTGCATCCCACAAAGTGGAACAAGTGACAGTATTCAGAAGTGAATTACATGATTTAAAACTTTGCAAGCCCCCCCCGCCCCCCGCTTGTTTTTAACCTAGGGATGATTTGTGCTGGTATAATATATCACATTATCACTTCTGCAGTACTGTTTACATGTACAAATTAACACCTTGCATGAAACCTTTCCAGCAGTTCAGCAACTGCCTTTGAGTCACGTGTTTTGTGTTCTCCATAAACTGTCTGGCTCAGTTACACTTCCATCTTTCCCTCACCAAAACCCTGGTACCATATTTCAATCAAGTAAGGGGATGGGGGTTAAAAAATAAACATCAACGCCCCCAGCTCACAAGTTTCATTCATCTATTTCTACTACCTATCTGTTACAAATGTGCATCCTGTGCCACAAGCAGTTGACCTGAAATATTTGGGTGTTTTGCACTGCTCAACAGTCCCAGAAATACTCAGGAATCTACCTCGTCCCATTAGAATACAAAAATCATAGAAAAACCCAAGCTGGAAAGTACCTAACAAGGATCACAGGGCTCAGCTCCTGCACAGGACATCCCCGGGAATCACACCATGTGACTGAGAGCACTATCCAAACACTTCTTGAACTGGAATGATGCCTTTCCTGATACAAGATAACCTTAGATTGCCGGTGATGAAAACACCGCAAGGCAAATCGCGAGCACACGCAACAGAGCAGCCAGCTAATTATCACAGCATCGGGTTTCCAGCATGCTCCGGAAAGCACAGCCTTACGCTACGAGGCGATGGGTAAATGGGTAATCAGAACCCAAGTGAGGTCCACGGACTTTTTCGAGCCTCAAATTACAGATGGCATACTTTATGTGTGAATGTGAGCCTGAGTGCGACTCAGCCCGCTTTGTAGGTTTCCATCTGTCGTACACGCTCTTTCCTTTGCAGCCACCCCAGTCCCCCGGGGCACGGTTCCGAAACGAGCCCGGTGCGGGGCGGGCAGACGGGACAGGACGGGACATCCCGCACTGCCCGGGCTCCGGGGCAGCCGCTCCGCCTGTCAGGCAACAGGTTCCGATCCTCTCCTGGCTCCCTGCCCTCCGCAGCGAGCGGAGCGAGCCAGGGATGCTCATCCCACCCCATTTCGAGAGCTTTGGGGCACCACCGAGGCGCTTCCCCCGGCGGGAATGGGGGGCCGCACGCCCCCGCAGCCGCTCACCTCCGTCTCCATGGGCTCCACCTCTATCCCCTTCCATAGCTCCAGCAAGTGGGCGATCGGCATGCTGGGCGATTCCTGCCTGAGGACGGAATCAAGCACAAGGAGCGCGGGTCGGCCGCCGGCGGCAGCGGAGAAAGGAAGGTGCCCGTGGGGGACGGGACACGGCGCCGAGTGGGACCGGGACCCTGCACGCACCCGCTCGGCAAAATGGCTCCGCGCTGCCCCGGGGGAGCCGCGGGAGGGGCGCGGACGCTCCGCAGGCGCGGGAGGCAGGACAAGGCAGCGGCCGCCGCTCCGCAGCCGCCCACGGAGCCCGGCCGCCCGTCCCGTCCCGTCCCTCTGGGCCGCCGCGACCGCCTTGGCTCGCTTTTAAGCCGGGGGGAAAGTTGCTGCGGAGGATGCTGCGGCGGCGACGGGCGCTGCCATGGAGACGGCAGAGCGGCCCCCCCGCCGGCCCCGCCCGCAGCGCCCCGGGGACCGCCGGGGCCCAACCGGGATGGAGAGCCGACAGGAAAATCAGTGCATGGCCACTACGGAGAACGCTGGAATCGTGACAGAGCGTGCAGCTCGCAGAAAGATATCCAAGGTTTACAAAGCCCAGTATTACACCAGTCTTAAAAAGAATTAACTATCACTTCCTTTACTATTTTATCTCCATACTACGAAGCTTGTAGTATGTTTATTCACGTGCCCTTTCCTCCTCCTTCACACCTCAAAAGCTATTACAACCTTGCTACCGCAAGCATGACAACACACCACATGCCCACCTGCCAGACACCATGGTTTATGCAGACATTGATTTGAATTCTCCTCAAATTTAGGACAAAATATGCATTTTAACATGTTCAGGCAACTTCTTCAGGGGCCAAAAGGTTTTAGTGTTAAATAAATCATTGCTTTTCAAAGAACCTTTTTGGAACCAAGAGTCAATATGCAGAGTGTATTTTTCTTCTGTTCCATGCTCAAAATGCCATAGTTTGATTCCATATAAACAGTGCTGCACAAATTCAGCACAAGTTTGTGTTAACAACAAAAATTCTTCTGCCAGTCTACAAAGGCACATTTGAGAAATGTTCCTCCTCCAGTCCCATCTCAGCTTCCCCAAACTCTTTTTAACATGAATAAGCTTTCCTATGAGTCCAAATGCTAAACATGGTTAGGAAAATCAAATTCACTAACCATAATAAAGAAAAAAAAAATAGTCCTCAACCAGAGCCACAAACAGAGCCATGCAGATACTGCTGTGAGAACACAGTCTTTTAATTGTGTTAGAATGCGAACACTTTTCTTGACATCTATGACAACACTTAAGTAACAACTTGTAACACCAATTATGCAGCTTCATCTGCTTTACAGATTGAGCAATTAAATATCTAGGTTACTGCCTTTACTCACTGCTCACCAAAAAAGCGTGGTGGGAGTGATGTTAATCACATAACAGACAGATAACTGAGGTCAGGAGCTGCAGTACCTGGCTGTGACACACTCCCAGGCTTTTGTGTCCCGTCCCTAGAAACACACAAGAGATGGAGTTCCTACCTATGACCTGACACACAGGCACTCCCAAACAGCCTCATAGCACCAGTGACTGCGAAGCCAAAACCAGGACCAAACACAACAAATTCAGAGCACAAACTACACTTGTTTTAAAAAAAACCCAGGGCTTTTATCAACCAGACATATTATCCCCAAGAAGATTGTACATGACTGTATCAGATGTCATTTTGATTTTAAAAACTGTTTAACTCCAATTTACAGGACTGTATTTTAGCCTTTGAGATACAAATCTTGGATGCTACAGGCTGAGAGCAAGAGCAAAGTGTCTGTGACAACAGGGAACTGGGGAGGTCCAGATAATCCCAGGGGATGCAAATTCAAGGTTTGGGGTCACTGCAATGACTGGAGCATTGTCAAGCAAACATGTCCTGATGTTTTTTACAACTTTTCCATAAACTTCACTTAATTCTTCAGACATACAGTTACCTGCTTCCTTAAGTATTAATATGTTATCAAATTAGGACATCAAAACTCCTAAATTTATATCCAGACCGCTTTGGTCAGTCTAAACAGGCATTAAAAAAAAAAAAAAAAAAGGCAAGGAAAAACAAGTGATAAGATCTTGTTATTGCTTTGACATATATACTTCTGTTATAAGCATGATACATATACTATGCAGTAGACTGCTTAGACTCTTTCAGCACCAAGGTGACTTGGACCCAAATTACATATTCAAAAATAATTGGACTAACCAAAGCATGCGTTCCATACTCCATTTCTTACCCTACCTAACAAAGGGCAGAAATTATTAACCTCAGCTCAAATGAAAATGCGGGTTTGGGTAATTTCCCCCCTGCCCTTTATTTTGCATCATCACAAAATCAGGAGTAGTCCACTTCCAAAAATTCCTCATTAGGAACAGAATAAAGAAATAGAAGGGCAGAGGGGGATGGAACATAGAGGCAAAAAAAAAAAAAAAACAACCAAAAACCACCACACAAAAGAGCAGACAGAAATTCAAATAAATTGGTCTCTGAAGACACATAAGAAATCTGATCAGAGCAAAAAGTAGTTACAGACTTTTTTCCTAAGAAAAAATATTAGTTAACCACACTTACAATTTAGCAGAAGTAATATTTGCAGATATGCTAGCTAGGCTGAGAATTGCAAGGAGATTAGTTCAACTTGCATCAAGAGAATAAAAGCATTTTTATCTCCTGTGTAAGGAAGCACTGGACTACTCACGTGGTGATTTTTCTTCTATTTTTACCTGTCTCTTGAGTGGTAGTGAATAGCTGCTGCCAGATGCAGAGTGGGGGATTAGACACATCAATATCCTGCTGGGTTACGGTAACTCCTACACTAGCAGGAGATACACAAGTACAGAAGAAAGTTTCTTAAGAGCATTGTATACAAATCACATTAAGGTACTTTAATAACTTTGTGGAAAAGGAAAGGACTATTTCCCCATTTGATGCACAAAAGGAAAGAAGCACAGAGAAATATTATTCTCTGCCACTAGCTCAACACCCTTCCAAGTTCATGATTTCAGTGTTCAGCTTAATGGAATCACCTCATGCCAAAACACATGGATACATCTGTACGCAGCTAGAGCTCAAAGCTCAATCAAAGCTTGAGCAAGATAACCTCCTGCCTGTCCAACAACCAAACTGCTCTAGTTTAGCATAAAATGCGGGCTTATGGCAGGGAAGTAGAAAGCATGGTCTTAGAGGCTCATATGGGACTTTCACTACACCATTCCAAATGTGAAAGAAACATGGTGTGCATGACTGGTTTCCTATAATCTGTACAGTCAAGCTTGTGTTAGATGGATGAAATGTGTGGCAAATGGATAAGTGTCAAATGCTAGAAGTAACCATTAAAAGTAGGGCAGGTTTTAAACTGGATCTATGCATCATTCTTTGATGGAGGGAAGTCTAAGCTGCCTATACTTTTTATACTAAAGCTACTAAAAGTTATTTGCTTTCTTCCCGGTTGAAAGCAAATAGAGAAAATCCCTCACGCTACTTTTTCTCCATGAGAGCAGGTGTTGAAATGTTTTAAGCTCATTCCTAAACAAGACGAATAAATTTCTCTTCAGCTTGTTTGTTCAGTGTCTCAGCATTAAGTACTACAAGCTCAGCACTTGCATAGCCTACCATCATTTGTGCAGAACCTGAGAGAAGCACAAAACAGTATCTATGCACTGCTAATTGTGGCAGACACAGGGGAAATGGTGTTTACTACAATAGGAGAGGCATCCCTAGTGTTGCTAAAAACAATTTATTGTTTAGTTGTGAAGTACATGCCTGAGAAACAGAGAGGAAACACTGGCAGAGAGGCATTCAGTGTCAGTGTGCATCTGCCCCCTGCAAAGCTCATAACTTAACATTGTCAAATTAAAATCATGTCTGCTGAGTCCCCTGAAGTAAGAAATGCTCAAAACTGGAGAGAAAGTCAGCTTAATTCCTAACCTTTGCTGGCTTCACCATTTGTATTTAATGAGGAGGTCTAGACTGAACATTAAAATCAATATGCTTAGAGAGCAGCAAGAGTAAATAGACTCCTTGAGTTTAAAGCTATTACAAGCCAGCCTGGTGCCTCTGCAAAACAGGGATGAGGGCTATTAGGAGCTGTAGAAAAACAAACACTTTTCACGTCTGTTGGTTATCTGCATTAAGGCTGCAGCTACTTAGCACATCCTACACTTATAAGTTCTTAATACTACTGAATAGTTAAATATGGGAAGAATTAACTTGGAAAACAAAAAACCTAGTTCAGATATCTGCAGCAGACCAGCTTCCTTTAGTACAGATATGGCTTAGCTGATGTCTCCAGTAGTGATAATTGGCTAAAACAACAGAGACCCCACTCTGCTCCTGCACTGACCCATCCGTTTAATTGAGGTGCAATATTGGCTCTGGCTTCAATAGCCTGAGTGCCCTGGGGCTGGTGAGCCAGCGCAGAATACTGGAAGCAGCACCAAGATGCATCACATGGAATCAGCCAAGCTCCACAATCCACCTGAGTGCCACCTACACTAAACCAGGTGGTGACTGGTTTTTCCAGGAGCCATTTGGGTACCTGCATCATATTTGCACTGCAAGCCTGCACAGTTAGAAAGTCTGAGCTGATCTGCTGACAGCTTGCCTGAAATCCAAAGCCTGTTAGTCTCCTTACCCTGCAAGGCATTAGCCACTCAGAAATGAACTGCCAAACACAAGGTAGCCTTACCTGCTATGTCCTGTACCTAATAATAAAAAATTGAAAGGACTCCTGTGGCAAAGATGCTGACCCTTGGAAACATTTACTCAAGTAATCTTCTACACAGCAATTCTCTGTGCAAACTTCTGTGATACTCTTCACTAAAACTGTAATTCCCCATTGCACAGTGCTAAATACCAGTTAAAAGTGTTCAACAAAGAATATAAAATGTAGCAAAAGCTTTCCTGCTACACAATACAACACAAAGTTTTGTGGCTTCATGTTTTCATCTTGCAAGCACAGAAGAGACTGTTTTCCACAAAATGCTCTGTATATAGCTCTTCAAGGAGCAGCTCACAATACCCTAGAGCAGATTTCCAAGGACACATTCCCTCTCTGCCAGTTACTACTGCAGCAGCAGTACACCTTGGCTGAACAAAGAGGATTCCACTTGCCTGCTGCACAGAGCCGCTTCTGTCAGAGGCTGGAGAGCTGAGCACAAACAGCTCGAGTCAGGCTGGATCAAGGCTTCTCAGCAGCTGCAGCACAGCTTGAACACTTACTGCAGCCAAAATGAGGGGATAGGAAGGGAAAAGGACAGTCCCATTGCCCTCAACACAGGGCCAGGAAAACTGATTTGGAGACAATAAAGCAATTCAGGATGGTGGGGGAGAAGTTTTGACATTTCACTTACTCCACCTGCCGTGCTCACTGCATCCAGAGATAATACCACCCCAATGTACCCTTCTTCCCTCCCCCAAAAAACAAGGGAAAAACTCTTCCCTGTCACCTCAATGCCATGGGGGTGGAGCACACAGCAAAAAGATGGTAGCTGCAACCTAGTCTCTCCAAGTGCTTAAACACTTCCTCACTAAAAGGAGCAAAAACAGCCTTGGTGCCTCATTGGACCGTGCAGAAGCAGCAGAAACACCCAGAGGAAAAGGTAACAGGGTTGCAGTGCTACTAGAATCTCACTAGGATGGATGTGGCTGCACTAAACAGGGTAAGAGCACCTGTCCTACTCCAGCCTACACAAGAAGAATTGTCCTCAGGAAATAAATTTAAAGTCTTCTTTAACTTTCATTGACAAAAGCAGACTACTTTCATACAGGTCACTGTTTCTATCAGTAGTTATATTTAGAAGTCCAAGCAAATTGTCAACTTAAGTACATAATGAAATTACTATTTTATATCTAGAACAACATTCTGGTGACAGAATGCTCAGGAACTAATTTTTTTGTATAAACTTTCTAAATTATAAAAATTTAGAACTAAAAAGCTTACTTCCTTAATTTTCTTTCTGTAACAGATGAGGAAACATCATGATAACAGAGACATTAAGATCGCCTAAAAATAGAGAGAGGACTGTAAGCAATATTTCAAGCATAATTCAGTAAGAGTAACATTAATGTGCTGTAAGATTACACGCCATAGAAAACTTCACAGTAATCTACCCAATAGCTGTGACAGACACTTGGGGTGATTGAGGACAAAGGTATTAGTTGATTTGTGGACAGCCTTTCAGTTTAGATCCTACTAAAGATCTGCTTAAACACATGGAATAATTGAATCATAACCTTCCTAAAAGAAGATCTATTTTTCATTCAATGTTGGGGAAAAAAAGCTAAGTGTCATGAAAATGGAGTTTATTACTTTCAGTATGTCTACTCAGACAAAAGACTCTCATCAAACCTGTACACAGATATGAGATTTTCAGAAACTGCAAAGATATTTGAAGAAACAATGGAGAAACAAAACATATTCATTAACAAGATTCACACAGAGCCTGAGGAAGCCACAACTTTGAACAGAGGAAAGGATCAGAATATTTACCATTAATTTTGAAAGCTTATACATGCTGCTGGGTTTTCACTCAGTAAACCATGATCTCACACACTAAGAACAGGAGTGAAGGCAGCACCAACTGAAGCTGATGTACTTCAGCTTCATAAATCCTTCTTTAAGGGATCTAACCTACAGTCGGGAAACTAATAAAGTCTACTCAACATAAACAGCACAAATCCTCTATTATGACAGAAGCTTTGCAATATCGGGTGTATTTAGTATCAAAGGGAATTACTACCTCTCAAACAGTACATTCAAATCAATAAAGACCTCAGAAAGCATACACACAAATTAAATCAGAAATCAAGAATTTCTAATCCAAAACCAAATAGTCAGTATGATTTCTTCTCCTTCAACCAGTTCACATTTGTCTTTTAAAGATGACTTTAACTTGAAGACAAGAAAGAAAAACACCGTTACTAAACTCTGCAGGTGCTTTATATCCAATTCTGTTAAGAAAACAAATCATACCCCAAACTGAGTTAATCTCTCCAGTGTTTTGAATTTTAAGCAGACAGAAGTAACAGTTTTTTAGGTTTGCTATTTTAAGCATGTGACATGCTGTATTTTCATTACTTTTCCCAAATGAATACCACAGAAGCTGCTTATTTTTATGGACAAATATGTGATAACTGAGATTCAGACTTGAATATCTGAGCTCAAGAAATGAAGTACATTATGGGTGATGATTAAAGGTTTTTTGGCTGTAGCCCAGCCAGCATCTAGCAACTGTGCAATTCCAGAAAGAATTCCCCCTTATCATGGCAGTTGCCATTAGCAAAGGCAAGGACAGAGGGGAGAGCTGGGGACAGAAAGCAATAGACCAGAGCTAAAATCCTCAAATGCTGTGAGACTGAACAGAGAGCCAGGCTACACAGCACAGCTGTATACCACACCCACATAACCCATATTTCATATTCCTCTGAGGAAGATTTTTAAAAAGCCAAAAAAAAGCAGCTTGATGGGCAGGTTAAAATTATGCTGCACAAGGAACCAAACCATTTAACACTTCCAGTGCCTACTAGCAGAGAGAGACACCTGTTGCTGTAACATAGCAACTCTTTCCAAAATAGACATTAGAGGTCAAACAAGTACTTTTCACAGCAGCACCACTGAGATGAGTTACACGCATAAACCAGAATTTCCACCTACTGATGTGGTGGAAATACAGAGGGCTGGGATGGGGTGTCCCAGGTGAATCTGTTATGCCCCACAGCCAGACTCCCACCGCAGAAGGAGCAGCAGGAAAGCCCAGAAAGAAACAACAAGCCTGCCACTTACAACTTCCCATGCCATTTGCTACTTTTTGAGATGAATAAGTCAGGAAGGTATGTGCTAGCAGCCTACCTCTAGGTGCCCTTCTTCCCCCTCATGAGAAGTAGTAAGGAAATGGTGCTACTCAAAGCCACTTTGCCACCTTCACAGGTCAAGGTACAGCAGTACCACAGCCCCAGGAACCCGTAGGGGTGCTGTGCTTCCATATACACCATCCGGGTAATGTTGCTTCCCCAGAGTACAGCAATACCAGCACAAACTGCAGAAGACACCATAGCCACAAAGGCAGAGAAAACTTTTGCATACCCAGCCTCAGCTAATTTAAAGCCCCTCCTCCCTGTAAAAAGGATCACTTGGGTGAGGGCCACCTGGAGGAGAGCCACCTGCTCCGGAGGGAAAGCGCAGCACTCCTGGTGTTAGTACTGGGAGCACTTTCCAGGAAGGGCTTTCTGGCAAGAAGGGAAGAGCTGCTGCTCTTGACCTCTTGTTGAGGATGGGGGACACACCCTGCCCTGAGCAAGGGCAGAGAGTGTCTGCAGTGGAGGAGATGCACAGAGCCCTGTACGCTCACATCTGACCCACGGGCTTGTCAGTCAGATGAGCACTGGCTGATTGATATTTTGGTTCAGATGCATATTAAATTGCAGTAGCTTGCTTACAGTGCACTTTTTGTTTCTAGCAAGAATAATTGAGAGAAAGAGGGTACAACAGAATAAATCCAAGCCAGTAAAAAAACCTGATGTTTTAAGATACGGATTTCCTGGGTCTTCTTTTATCATCCATTTGCTCTCTTTCCATCAAGAGAGTTTGAAAAACTCTGGAATGAATATAGTATATTATCTGTTCCAAAATCAATGTTTTTCTTGTCTGCAAATAAAAATTAAGCCTGCAGTAGAATTTCACATTTCACTTATATTTGATGTTCCCTTGTATATTATTATTATTTCTGTGTTCTCCTTCAAGAACCATTACATGTCCCTAATTTGCTTTTGTATTTCTCAAAACAATTTAATACCCAATTTGTGAAGCAAGGCATGAAAAGCAAAAGCTTGCCAAACTTGGTATATGAGTACTGATCAATAAAAGCTTATTTGTATTAGAAAAGAAACACAGTTATTCTGCAAGAATAGCAGAATTTATTATCATGAGTTACTTTTAAAGCAGCTTTCAAAGAAGTTTCAAGGCCTCACACACAGGTGGCCAAATGAGCCTGACCACCAGCTGGCCAGAGACTTAAAAAGAGACAAAAATCAGACCAGGGTTGCAGCTGCTCCACAGCAGTGCTCCACCAGAGAGTGCAGGGCAATGGTGACCAGAGGCAAACTGGTCTGAGATTGTGCAAATGAGGCACAATTCTCCTTGGAATGGGAATTCTGCAAGAGCAGTCGAGCTGCTAGATTTCAAAGCAAAGTTCCCTTGGCCTCATTAGAGCCTTTTAAACAGACATACTGGGCCCTTGACTCCTGCTACCCACTGCAATTTGCTTTTCAACTTTAGCAGATTTGTATAAAACTGAGGGAATGGCAGAGAGAATAATAGCAACACGTTCAAGTTAAGCTGGATTGCACAGTCCCTTAAGTCAATTCAAACCTGGAATAAAGTAGCAAAAGTCCTTCATAGCATTTTCATCAGGTCAGAAGTACCTTTACCACATGATCTACATTTTCAGTGTCAGACAGAAATAAAGCAAAGAAAATGCATTTTGTTTTATTGATTTGCTTGACTTCATACAGACCCTAACACACTGCAATCAGAAATCTTTACATATTTTTTTGCTATGTAGATAAGTCTACATCTTGCACAGATTTCCTCAAATGCTGCAATATATTAGCATAAATCAGATTTGTTAAAAAGTCTTTTACACTCCAGAAGTTTTCAAAATAGGAATAGAGAATCATGTATGTGCTGGAGGAACTGTTCTGATGTATGAATCACTGCTTCTAGAAATCCATTTAGGTACAGATTCATAATGTCTTAATGATCTTTCTTGAAAAAGAAGCTCTCCTAATGCAATGAGAAGCTCATGTTCTACTCCCTTCCTGTTGTACTGGGTACCCTCTGCCAACCATTATAAAAACAGGAAACCTTTGTTCTTGGAGAGATGCTTCAAGAATTATACTTTTGCCAAGATAATCAGTAGCTCTTGTGGTAACCTCCTGCATACAATGGACTCATGAAGAGACCTCAGGAGTCACCTGTACAACCTGAGCTGGCTTCACTCCTCACATGTAGGAGTGTAAAAACAGAAGTCAAAGCTCTCTAGTAAACCAGTCTGGTACGTAAAGATTTGTAGCTTTGCAGCTGAACAGGACTGGTCAAACAATCTTCAAATGTTTCAGCAGTTCACTTCCATGAAATGAAATCTGGAATTACATTGATTAAAAACTTCATGCTAGCAGCCAATATTTGCTATATATGCCATTTCTAGCCCATAAATCTGAAAGATAAGATGGACTAAAATTATTTTGCTGATGGCAAAGACTCAATTATGAAATTCCTGGGCACATTTTATTCTGCCTAGTTTAGTTAATTGCATTGATATATTGAAGAATGAAATCCAGCTCTTTCCCCTTTCTAAATAAGGGCACAACTAGTTTTTCAGAAATTGAGTTTGTGTTATTTCCCCAGAGCTCATTAAAAAGTATTCCACTTAATGCTTTTGTTGAGGGTTTTTGCTTGGGGTTTTTTAATGACACTTAGCTATATGTGCATGGCATTTTGCAATGGTTTTCACAACATTCTGCAATGCTTAGTATTAGGATACGTGTTCTTAGGCACCTTGTTCAATAAAGTAGACACACATGGAGTTATTAAGTATCTCTACTTATTTTTTGATTTTAATATCATAATGATTGCTGATCTGTAATGCGGAAAAACAATACTTTCTGTAGATACCTTAATTACGAATTTGCATTATGTCAGCTTTCAAATTGTTCAAGAAAGTAGTTTTATCTCAGAATTTTGCTGTTTTCAAAATCACTAAGTTTTACCTCATATTTAAAACCTGTTGTTTTAAATACTTCCTTTTACTGCTTCTATTGGAAATAATCATAAATATGTTTCTACTGCTTAAGTATTTAATGGCTTAAATGTTCTAGAAAAAATTATACATTTATCATTTCTATAGGTCACCAATAATATTCTGTAAACAGCTCTGAATCATCATTCACTTCAGTTAATTGGGGTTTGAGAAATGTTATTTTCTCATGTCAGGATACTTTGACCTGAATAATTACTAGTATAATTTCTACTCTAATATCACAAACCCCATTATGAGCAATAATACAGCTCCACAATAGACTGCTAAAAGAAAAAAAAATATATTATCCATGTTGAGTAGTATATGAGACAGTATTATTTTCAAACAGTGTCTTAGTCACCTGTTACCACTGGAGAGGCAAAGGATTACTTGAATAATTATTATTTCTCAGTATCACTAAAATCAGAAAATTGTTGTTCATGACATCCTAAGTAATTTGCAAAACATTCTTTCAAGCTTTGCTGCAATTTTCCTTGAGACATTACTGTGACACAGTTGACTAGAAGGTTCCTACATAAAGCAATTCAAACCATTTCTGTGAGTGTATTATCCTGCCATATAACGTGACCAAGCAGTTAAGTGACATGGCTAGAAACAATCCCAGGCAAACAGCTGCCCTGACTTAGATGTACATCTAATTACTAGACCTCTCAGACAGCACTCTCCAAACAGTTTTCACAGAGATAATTTTCCTCCTTTGTCTCCTGTTCTGCTTGGTTCCAGCCACAGAATTCTATTCCTGATCAATAGCTACAAATTCCACCATAGATCACCAGTGGAATCAATTAACCACTTTACCTTTGACCCAGCCTATTCATTGCAGTCATGGCTATTTCACAAAATAAGCAAAGAGCTGTTAAAAATTTCTACATTTTGTCTACTTCTTTCTCTCCAGATGTTACTGACTGGATAAATCCCTGCAAGTCTGCCACCTGTTTTCAAGTCTTTAAAACTCAGACACCTGGAATTAGGAGTAAAACATCCACCAAGAAGACCAGTCCCTCCACGTCTAAAAGTACAGCCTCTCAAACTGCAGAATTTATTTCAAAGAAAATATCACACCTCCAAAGATTTAGGGAAAAAGGCACACGTGCATCAGGCTTTGCAGACAGAGGCTGCAGGGAGGATCTCAGTCTCTGGAAGAACTTGATAAAAGAGCTTATTTTGCTTCCTGAGTAGGAAAACCTGTGAAGTAGGAAAGCTTTCTAAGGGGCCAGTGTTCTTAGCTGGTGGGTACTTCACAGAAAGAAGCCCTTTGGGACCACTGACAGCACAGCTTTCCACCAGCTCCAGCATACAAGGTTTTCAAGGACAGCGATGATTCATCTCCACATGGGAAATGCAAGTTGTCTGGGAGAATAGGAAGTCTTGTAAGAAGTGTTTCAAAATGCATTCTGACTTGCCTTGTTGTTATAAATTAATACATTTTGAAAGCAGATACGTGACACATTATTTTCAGACTGTTTCTCCTGCAGTCATTTTATTTGTGAAACAGTACCTGTAGGAACAAAACATTGTTATTTATAATTCTGCTCTCTGTCACATAACCAAATCCTCTGCCAAATCCCTAACAATACTGTGCAACAAAACAGAGCAAATAATGCTGCAAATCTAATTTAAGCTAATACAGGCAGCACAAAATGAGGTTCTGGTCATGGCTGATTTTAGTTCTCTGTAATCTGCAGCAAGTCACTCGGTGCTTTGGTTTCTTTCCCTCTTCTGTAAAATCCAGAATAGGAAGGCTAATGTAAACAAGGTAGAAGTTCAGATTAGAAGTACAAGCACTCTCAGAATTTCAGATCTGAATTGTCTGAAATGCTAATGCTTTGATCCAGCTACAGCAGAACAATGCACAGCTCTGCACTGTGATATTTTTGGACATGCAAATATATTGGCTGCATTAGGAATATTTTCTGGTGGTTCCTAAAGTCTAGAAAAGGCTCACTGGGGAATAAAATTCAGATCTGTAGAAAATGGTTAGCTTGAAACATTGTTCTTCCAGGACAGAAATGCAGCCAATGACCACAGTGTGGACAACTGAGATTCAGAAATGTTCTGGATGGATCCTGGAACAAATCACCTATTTGGCCAGCCTGGACACATCCAGTATGTCAGCTGGATTGATAGTCTTCTCTTCTAACCAAATCCCACTTTTCACTTGACAAATTGGAAAAGACTTCTCAAAAGTAAAATGTTTCCCAAAAAGTCACAACTAGCAGAATCTGGAACTGCTTATTGTTTTATATACATAACATCAACTGAAGAATTTTCTCTATTTTATAAACTACCTTAAAATGCTTCTGAGAGCAGGTGACATGGTAACTGATTCCAGAAAATATATAAAGTCTGGAATAATAAACTGTCTGGTCCAGTCAGGCTGCATCATGGCATGCTCTCTATCTCATAGTCTTTACGTCTAATTCTGTGTGTGAAATAATGAAAAGAAAGACAAAACCTCCTATGGAAACATAACTACTTTTCTAAGGCAAAACTACTTCATTAAGATGGTTTTCTCTGCAAACCTTTCTGCTCTGTTACTTGAATGCAAATTCCAGTTGTCTTGTAATACCAGAGTCCTTTAATGAAATTGAAGTTGACTGTGACATTTCAAGAAATGTTCACATAAATTACATCTTCACAAAGAGTGACTACAAAACACAATCCTTCGGCCTATACTTGAATGATGCCAAATAACCTAGGAGAGAAATATGCTGCTACTGAAAGCAGGGAGGTAAAACAGGAGCTGCATTGTCAGTCATTTGTAATGATGCAGACACTTTCTGTGATTTGTTCAACTGATAATAAAAATTTGCCTTAATGCAATAGGACCCCCAAATGCTACAGGCAGAGCCAATAGCATTGGGCTCCTTGAGGGGGAAAAAGATGTTAAGCAATTTTCTGAAAAACAGCCTCAGCGTGGTTTCTTTTTCTAAATCTAGCCATGATGCTACTCAATATTTCATCTGAAATCCCTGGCTAAATGGAAATAACTTTATTCCAATTCCTCTGCTACAAAGTATTAGTATTACCCCAATATTGGTAATTGGCTTTTGGCAGCTTTATTACAGCTTAGTCAATCTTGTAAAAAAGATAAATATAGTACAAAGCTTACAAAGATGGGTGGCATTAAAATCATTAAAAATTTCAGTCATAAATAGTTAAATATCTGTGTTGTGTATTTAACTAAGTGGTATTTGAAGTACTTATGCTACTGAGTTCTAAAGCACTGGAAAATTCCCAACAATTTCAAGCAAGCGTGATGAACTAAGCACATAAAATCTCACTATTTCTTTTTCTGAGTTGTTTTTTTGTTTGTTTGTTTGGTTGGTTGTTTGGTTTTGTTCTGTCCAGTGTACTGGAAGTCACTGGCTTCTGAATCAGTTCCTATTGCACTATCTAAAGTAAAACTTTGTCTCCTTCTAGCCATCACAATTGCAAAATTTTAAAATAAATTGCTAAGAAATTGCTAAGAAATTGCTAAGAAATTGCCAGCATGATATACTTGTCACGCTCACTTTCTAATTTCACAATGACCTACGATGACATGGAGCAGTCAGATTACCAGAAAACATTAGGATTGGAACAGGAGCTCATTAGAAGCTCTTGATAAAGCAGGCAGTACTTTTACAGAATAACAAAGCAGCAGCTTTTTCTTTCAAAATAGCTAATAAAATTTTCTTCTGAGAAACTGTGATAAATATCTGCAATTTAAGTTTGTGTAATTCTCCCTGATTGACTGTAATGAGTCTCAATTTGTCTTGTAAACTGAATACTTAATTGCTGTGTTCAAAATGACATCAGGTTATTACAGTGTTCAGTACATCTAAACCAAAAAGTTATTAACTGCCTGATTTGCAAGCCTAAAGGGACTTCAGCATCTCTATTAGATAATACATTATTTATAATTTAGGGTTATGAAATTAGCTCTGTCTGGCTCCCTGTGGCTTATAAAATAAGCTGCCAGTAATTAAAATTTCCACCACTGACCACTAGCAGCTTCCAGCAGAATTCAGATGGAGAAGGGGAAATGCACAGAACACTGCTAAGCAAATTTCAAGAGATGGATGAAAAAAAGCATGCCTGCTTCTTGTGAAATCTGGGGGAATTTAGGCATGAAAAGCATAAAATCTCATTTTATGAAACTCTGCTCCACCTGGCACCTTATTCTGACATTCCCCATACACTTGGATACGTACTGCTGAGGCTCATCCATCTGGGTGAGGAGGAGGAGTTGCAGCACCCAATGCACTCCTTTTTCACCAGGTAGGTTTTTCCTTCACCCATCAGTTTTTATGGCAGCATCCCAAGAGTCCATGTCACTTATCCCAACATGATAAAATTCATTGCAACAAACAATACCCATTGTGTTTTACATACAGCTGAAAGTGCTGGAGCTGTTTGCAGGGAGTCAGCAAGTGAAGCAGTGAGAGGAAGTCCCTTGCACTCTCCCCTTGGCAAGGTCAAACACGGACAAGGACTTCTTTCTTCCCTGTGAGCATCCAAACCACCAGACTGAGGGCTTTTTTCTGCACAGGCCTCCTCCAAGTGTCTCCTTGCGAAACTGTGAGGAAAACTAGCTGGATTGCCTGAAGTGGGGAGAAGCCCTTGGTTCTCATCTCTGCTTCTGCAATTTTGGCAGAGGCCTTTTGCAGCAGCAGCAATCTCTTTGGGGTGACTGGAAGAGTGTGAGTGTGCCACATGACTAAGCAGTTCTTATTTACACTAACCAGTGCTGTCTGCACTCCTGACAGGAATGCTATACCTGTTTTATCTCAAAAGGCTTAGGAAGGGCTGCATCAGAGCAGCAGGACATTCCTCCTTGCCACCTTGGGAAGAAGCTGGATTTCAGACTCAGCCCAGCTATTGCATGAGGCATCTCTCTGCAGTGCCACTTACCTCACACCATGTAAGCAAAAGGAGCTCAGCTGCTCAAACCAGGGTTCTGACCACTGTAGGGACCACACATTCTATTACCTCCAAAAGCCATGATATTTTTAAGCATTAAGACTTCAATTACTTTTCCAGAGCTAGAGAGGATGAAATGGTCCTCTGCACACAACATGTACATGGAAGTCTTATTTAATTTGTGAGGCTTAAAGTTGTCATCACATTTCAAGCTGAGTTTCACTTGCAGGGGGGATAGTGGCAGAGCCAAATAAGAAAACATACCCCAATTTTCTCCCATCTGCCCAGACAGACCAGGCTAGTCATGCCATATTTCTGTTTAAGTAATTGTGGAGGCCCCAGACTGTTAACTGATTTAATAAACATCCATTTTCCCCACCCTTTTAAACTCAGTTTTTGAGATATTGTTCTTGGTCAGTTGTAAGTGTGACAGCAAGGCTGTTAATCAGCCAGGCTGGCTGAAAACCAGATGCTAAACACAAAACAAATAAAGGATTAAACGCTCTTCATCAATACATCTACCTTCTTTCAGACCAGACAGAATTCCTTGCTGTCAGAATCTTTCAAAGTCATAGAGGGGGAAAAATGGGGAGAGAAAATACGTGTTTGAGAATATTTTGTCCTTGAGATTTAAGGAATTTTTCTCTCCCATAGTACCTGTGCCATGAGTTGCTCTGAGAGATCAAAAGCATGGTCCATTCATCCCTCAAGTCACTGAGGATAATGAAGGGAATCAAAGAGAAAACAACACAAGGTATTGGAAATTAGAGGATAGTTTGTGTCCCAGAGCTATTTTATTACAGTGATTATCCTGCAGTAGGCTTCAGAAATGACAAGCTGCTCACTAAATCCCACAGAAGCTGTGAGCCTGAAATCTCTGAAGGTATCCAGGGCCTGAAGGATAAGAAATAATTTAGGGCCAGCTGTTACGTATAAAACAACAGCCTCAGTAGGATACGAGTATTCTAAGCCTCAAACATCTGGGAGTCTGGGAGACAGTGAAGTGGTTCTCAGTTCACACATCAGTCAGCCAGCCCCCCTGGCTAATAAACCTTGACAAATGCATACCCCAGCAATTCAGCAAATATCTGCAAATTAGGGTTTATAAGGAAGGGCAGTCCCTTCACAGTGTTCTTTGGAACATAAGCCCACAACAGCTGGCACTGGGAATCGTTAGCACAAGTCATCTGGGTATGTGCAGCCTTCATAACCTAACCTATGAAATCTCAGTCAGGGAGATGGATCTGAGGAAGGCTGATGGGCTAAAATCACAGCAGTCAGGTGACATGACAGCTCTTCCATCCTCTGCTAGAAATACACACAGCTTCTCCACCCTCAGCTGAGCACTTTGGACAGAGAGAAGTCCCTCCAAAGCTGACAGCAGCGAGTTTTATTCAATACTAAGCAGCAGTAAGAGATGTAATGGCAGGTACCTGCTGGGATGCATCGTGCTTGTTTACAGAGATTGCAATTGTTACAAGGTAACTGCTGTGCTTTTAATTCTTGCTAATTTTGTTTTGGCTCATCTCTCCTGATTTGCATGCAGAGCACAGGTCTCTAACACAAACAACTGTGTGAGTTAATAGAAAAAAAACCCTAAGCAAACAGCCTCTTTATGGTAAATGAGGTGTACTCAGAAAAATATTTCCTCCGAAACAGCACTGATATTCTCCAGCTTGCTTAAGAATTTTATAACACCTTAAAATTCTTATTAAATAGATTTTACTTCTTTTGTTTTATAAAAGGTTACTGAAATATAAGTCCTTTAGAGCATTGCAAATGAATGTCAGCCCTCTGATTTTCATGCTGAATGAACTGATGTATTGATTTACACCACCAATCTGTGGGCATGGTTGGGTTTGGCTGCCCCTGAGGTCTATTAAATCTTCCTCCAGTCTGTGATGTTCCAGTGTACTTTAAGGAATAATGAAAATCACAGCACAAACACATAATAATCTGCCTATCTTCCACATCAGGTCTCACTTAGCCTGTATACAAAATCTCTTATTCCTCAAAGCATGAGAAATTTAAACCCTTTCTAAAATTCATTATTTGCATCAACTCTGGGTGATCTATGGCAACTTTGTGGAACAAGGAATATTTACAGGAACAGGAGGCATGCAGTGACCCTTGTGAAGGAAGCTGCCATATCAGCATGAGTCTGAATTTACAATAAGTACAACATTCCTCATCACTGATTGCTCCATTCCTGGGAAAGCAACTTGCAAAGTCCTGACAATTTCCCTTTGCATCATCAGGCATCAATAACACCGTTAGCAGCACCATTAACCTTCTGTGGCCTTGGCTTAACGGTGCTCAGTGCCAGATCCAGAGCATAGCTGACCAAAGCAGAACCACACCAGAACTGAGGTGCCCAAACTCAAGAACCCATTCTGGTCAAAACCCCCCTTCCCAACCTGCTGCTTTGCAGCTGTAGATACCTTAGCCTGTCCCCCTTGGCGGGACTTGATTTGCAGCGTATTGACACATGCTGCGTGGACACTGCCCCCACTGCTTCTCCTTCCAGTCAGCAGCAGCTGGGGCAGCAGCACAGCCCAGCACTCTCCAGCCAGTGAGGGTGCAGAGCAGGGACAGAGCCAGAGGCCTGTGCCACCTCCATTCCAGCCTGCAGAGGTGGCTTTGCCCATCCCTTGGGCAACTGCAACCAGCTGCTGCCCCCACTAAGAACAAGAGTGATGGGGACAGGTCCCCTCTGCTTCTCCCATCTCCTGTTGCAATTGGCAGAGGTAGATCAGCTGTCTGCTGGTAGGGAGAGACAGATGTGCCCTTAAGCACAAGATACATGAACCCCATGAAAGTGAGCAGAAGCTGCATTTCCCAATCTCCTATTCTGCCCCACGATAAACTTGGCTCAAGCTGGGCTCCTGTGCAGCTGAGAAAGGCTCAGCACAGGCCATGAAAAAAACAAGAGAGAAAAGAACCTGCCCATGCCCCAGAAGAGGGGCTGTCGCTGGAAAAGGGACACACCCCCACACTCTAACCTACATGCCAAAGGATGCTTAAGCATTTAGCACATGGACTAAGGATATAGACAAGCTAAGTCCCTTTGTGGAGTTGAGTAGTGTCTTAAACCACTACACACACAACATCTCTACTGGAATTTAGTTAATTTATTCAATGATGCAGAAAAGAATATAGGACTCTTCATCCCCAGGCTGTGCTGTATTGTCAAGGTTGACAGAATTTACAGTGTACAAGGAAGTGAGCAATGCTGTTCAGAACTGAAGTGAATTTTATGGCTCCCAATATACCTTTGTTTACTTCTTTAATTTAAACTGCCTTAATCCAACTCTTGAAATTATATACATTCTGAGGGAAAGGACAAGCTCACAAATGGCTGGACATGATCTTTGGGCTGAAGTGGTGACAGCATTCATGCAGCTGCTCTCCTGGCTGCCCAGATAGACTTTAAAGCATCCCTTAAATATATCACTTAAAATTCATATTGTCTTGGCACATCTCTGATTGTATAACAATCAGTAAAGAGCTTTTAAAAGACACTTGTATCTTCCCAGAAGTTAGGCATGTGGGTTTGCCAAAACCCAAGCAACAGTAGTCACATACATAGTGTTTTATTGCTATTACTCAAGTTCACCATGAAAAATTTAAATATTTAATATGTAATAAATATTTGTGGGTTTTTAAGGCAAACAGAGTACTTCAGGTATGTCCCTTTAAATGGGTCATATAACTTCAGAGTATGTGAGGTTGTTTTAGACAAGCTTTGCTTTTTCTCAGTCAATTTTTACTCAGCTGTTGGCATGTTATCCTCATTTTGGATTATGTTTTTTTCCTCAAAGTTTTAAGATTTATCTGCTCCTTTGCATTTCTTGTATTTGAAAATGAGGCTGAAAAATGCATGGAATCCACCCTATCTACTCTGCTGCAGAGTTTGGTCATTTGTGACTCATGGGCGTATCTGCTGACTCCTTTCAGGAAAGTCAGCTTTACCTTTGACTGAGAAATTAAAGCAACTGCAGAAAAACAGGCAAACCCAGCAATCACTCTTTTGACAGATCATAATAATTTCTTGGCTGTTAAAATAAATAGCTGAGTTTCAAGAAAGGCCAAAAAAACCCTGATAGCATTCTGGAATGGAAAGGTAACAGAGCATTAAATGAAAGGTGGTAGAGAAACAAGGACAGTCAAAAATGAGAGAAAATAGTTTATCATCCCCTCAGAATAACAAATTTGTTTCTAATACTGCATTTCATGTTTTCACAGTAACATTATTCTAACAAACAGATGGTTCCTTGAGCCATAATTCTTTCTTTGAAACAAAATTTGAGACACATACCTCAACACAGCACAGTGGGGAAGATGTCATCAAAATTTGGTTCCCTTTGGAAACATCCAACTTCATGGAATGTTACTCATCATTATGGGATAAAGATGCACTATTGCCAACATCTGTACTTTTTACTGAAAATCCTGTAGTATTTATTGTTTCATTTACAAAAAGATGTTTGTTGGAACAATGTGATTATGTGACAATCTTCTTTTTTATATAGAAGTGCAGGCACTCACAATTGGTAATGCTGAATGCTCAAATACAACTAAAAATTAGTAACAACATATTTTTAGGGCCTAAGATTCTCCTATATTACATGCAAGCTCTAGTATTATTTCTAGGTTATTTCTCAAGACTGTATGGGGCTACTGCCATAAAAATAATCAAAGAACAGGTAAGGCTACAAATACAGTCTCCCTGGGACGTTCTAGGTAGAAGAGGCCAAACCTGCAGAAAGCTGTTACTTCACTAAATTATGCAAAAGTCGTCTTTGTTTCACTGTGATCCCTGAGTGAGAAAAGGTTTAACAGCTAAGAGGACATGATCTCTGTTCTGCACTTCTGGAGAGCACTTATGCAAGGCAGTGGCTATTACATCTAGGAATGGACCTCCAAATAGGTCTCAGACTTTTTTGTTTACAGTATTTTCTTCTCAACGAAGTGTCACCTAATCGCAGAGAGACAATCACCCTTTCAATACAAAGAATTACTTAATTTCCCTGAGTCACTGGTAAAAACCAAAAAGCAGCTGAAGTGGCAGACTTAACTGCATGTCAAACTGAGAAGTCACAGTTCTCCTTTGAACATTGACTCAAATCATAAACAAGCCAAAAAAATCCAGACCAAGCTGTAGATCAGATGCTGATCCCATCATGTGGACCACTCTCCTTTAATAGCAAAAGAACTGTTTTCCAGCAGAAATTTTCACTATAGGCCTGTGATATAGACAGGGGTTTGTAATATTACATGAGTCTGGGTTTTGTTGCTGCTCAAGTTTTTCTGACTCTTCTGGCTTCATTTGTGATCTTGAACCTCTGAAGGGTAATAGGTTGGGAGAGTATCATTGCAGACCGACAGCTCCGAAGTTCCAAGCTTCAAGTGAGCCTGCACCGGGTTACGTTCACCCTCCAGCGCCATACAGTCTACCAGTTCCAGTTCTTTGGTGAAGCAGAATTCAATCTGGCCAATTGTTTGTGCTTCTTCACCCTAGAAATATGAAGGATAAGATCAGCCTCATGGGACGGAGAAAATAAATCAATTTTTCGGCTACATTGCCCTATCTGTAGAATACAGTAGTAATTTTTTGTGTATTTACCAGATGAAAAATGCAAAGTAAAGTACAAGAGGCATACACTCTGAACAGCTTATAGTACATACCCTTAGTACCAGTCTGGGACTTGTCTGACTAGTAAGCCTTGTTATGAAATGCTGTGCCGCATTATTCTGGCCTTCACTCATCTGCACAGGCCACAGAAGCTGTTCACCTCAATCATGAGCTCTGGCTGAACTCTCTGAGTATTGAAGGGTACATGGGATTCGAAAGACACTTTTCACCATCTCTTCACAGCAGGAAAGGAATTGAGGCAAATAAAATCCTCCGTACATGAGAACAGAAACTAAATTTTATAATAGCTTTTACACAAAAGAATACAGAACCAAGCTGTCAGAAGGAGCAGAAGCGTGATTTTTGGACTACAGGACAGGATAGGAAGAAAAATACTGATCACGAATAAAGCAGGCAGGCATGCAGGCCTTTCATGTGGCAAAAAGATTACAGGAAAATCCCCCCAAATGCTCAGGTCTAACAAAATGTGGAAAAAAATGGTTTTGAAACAACTAAGCAGGACAAAGAGATACGTACAAAACAGAAGTGACTGTGGTGAGGGGTTTCTTTGTTTGGAATTTGTGTTGCTGGGTGTTTGTTTATTTTGGGGTTTTTTAAGAAACATAAGAACAGAGAGTTTGTCTAATCCATTTCAAACATCAAAGTACCTCCATCATGCACATCAGGCATGGACAAGTCTAGAACTCTGAAAAAAGCCTATCTTCAAATAACTGAGATGTATTTCTTCATTTCTATTACCCAATACCTTCAGCTGTTAAGCACAGGAGACCCAAGCTGTGCATTACTTACATGTAATTGGAGCAGTATGCCAAGTGTACTAAAAGCAATGGCAGAACTACAGTGAACAGAGACAGAGACTGAGGTTTGTGTTAGCTCTGTATTTCTTTAATGTCAAAAGGTGGATGAGTGTACAACTCAAATTCAATTAATATTCCTTTGTCCCTTAAAGTAACTTATAAACACACGTTAAAATTATTGTAACCTATAGATTTTTTTCATGTTAAAGACCATTGAGTACAAAAACCTCAGAGCATTACTAAAGCAAGAGTTGACAACACACTCCAATAGCAACTGTATCTTAGCAAGTTTTCATAAATTGTTGCCTGTGTATGGGCAGTAACTCTGCCAAGAGTTCTGCAGTAAATCACCTTTAACAAGCTGAGAAAAGAAGGAACCACTTATAAGAGTGAAAGCTAACCTTGTGGGTTTTGTTTTTTGCTTTATTTTTCTGTAAGAGCAGAGTAACCTAGCTGAAAAAAAGGAAAGAAAGAGCTCTACAACCTACACATGCAGCTGTTCAGAATACTGTTTTGCTCCTTCAAAGGCACTTTTGGTTCAGATACGGTGACCTATTCTTTACAGAACACTGTCTCTGTGTACCACCTTCTCTACTGCATCATGATGCACAGCACAATCATTGCAAGGAAAAGTAGAAAGACATGAAAATTTGACACTTTATTGGCTCAAACAGAAAAAACTACAATGACCCTGAACCACAGTGAAGCTCAAAATGCCTTTTTGTACCTCTTTAGGAATGGGTTTCTGGAACAATAGAGAGAAGCTGCTGAGCTGCTTCATTTCAGAAGGATTCTTGTTCACTGAGTAACTTCATGCAGAACACAAGAGCCATGCCCAGTGGAGGGAAGGCTGCTGCTGACAGCAGTATCCTCACCAAGGCTGGCAGTCACTGGCTCCATTCAGCTCACTCTTGCTTGTTTCAGTAATCTGCCATGCAGCAATTGAACTTTAGCAGGCATGGTGGAAAGTGCCCAGCTACAGCAGTATCTCCAGCATGGTGATTACAGCAATCATGCAAGAGATGCAGGGTTAAATCTTTTAAGACAAAGAGACCTTTAAAACCCAAGTCCAAGAATCAAACAATACCTATATGCAAACAGCTATATACACAAAGAACACCTAGACCTTTCACATGACCAAAGATTTTTCACTCTATTTTTGCTATATTTTTGATAAAAAAGTGCTCCCTAAAGAAAGGAAGATATTTTTTGTTTATTTATACTTTTCCATTTTCAGAAGTTAGGGGAGTTTTTACCTCTTCTGGAGGAATGCATTGGATCTTTGGTGTTACACCATAAAATCTTGTAAGAGCTTCCTTTATAGCAGTCATCTGAAAAAATCAAAAAGCTTATAGATATTAATAGGTCACAAGCACATCTTCCAACAGCTGCCACACCAGTTAAACTCTCAAAAACTTTTATAAAAAGCCTTAAAGAACTATACAGTTTTAAAAAGATCATTTGTTTTACAGAAATTAGTTGACTCCTACTGAAAAATTCCATGCACATGGTTTTGTTTTATAAAAGATTGCCCCTTACCTTGTAATATGAACTGCTTGGCTTTATCCCAGCTTTGAGGAGACAACTGAAACAAAGATAAAATATTTTTCCATGTTTCCTGTATGCAAACATACCTTCATAATCATTAGTTAGAACAGATAATCTTAAGAACCTGTCAGGCATTACAGTGATGGGAGCAAGGGCAACTTGTCTTTCACTCTTTGCCAGCCTAGGAAAGGCTGTTTTCTGAAAGGACAGATCCCATCTAACTTGGCAGGGTCAGGAAGAACCCTTTCCCACACCTTCATCTGAGAAACTAGGATAGTTCAGTCTTCAGATACAGCTAGGGGGAGTTGCAGAGTGCTCTGTTCAGTGCCAGGTAGGGCGTGCAGTTCATTGCTTCCTTTCCCCTGCCTTGAGCCATTCCCCTGTGCTCCTGCCACCGCAGAGGGCACAGGGGCAGACTTGTGATGGTGTTCTAGGCACCCTCGTATTCAAACACAGGATGGGCTTCCTGTGGTGGGAGACACACAGCACACTGGGAGAGGGATACAGCATGTCAATCAGGATCAATGTTACTGTAAGGGCAACAGCTGATCCTAATGAATATGTTTTTGAAGAGGAAAAGTTGGTCACATGAGAGATATGAGGTAGTGCTCAAGAACCTGTAGCCTGTGTACGCCTTCCTTTAGGCTTAGTCCTGAGAGGAGTCCACATTTCCAAGCTGACAGGACTCAGGACTTAACACATGATGACTCTGTGAGTCCCAGCTTCTTCTGTAAGAAGTGGGAATGGTCATTATCTTGCAGGACTTGATCCATAAATGCTGACAATGCTCAGCTCTTCCCTTCTGAGGTCAATTTTGGCACAAGGAAGATTTTACCTAGCTGTCTAAAGGACAAGCTGTTTTTCATGGTCATTTTACACTGGATATAAGGAGGCCAATAAAATAGATGATGTTCTGTTAATTCTTACAGTAGGCTGTATGATGTCCTCTTTTAAATAATTTGCGTTTTGGAAACAATTTTTAATCACTAACATTTTTTCTCATTCAAGTAGAAATTATATATAATGAGAACATTTTCAGTCTTTTTTCTCTTCAGTAAAGATAAAATTAATTATACTCATTTTCACAATAGAAGATAAGCTTTGAGCAATTAATTCCAACATGCTTCAGTCTCTATTCTTTTGCAGTACTGCACATGCTGATACAGACTCACATCATCGGTCACTGTGCCATCTGTAAATGTTTTAGTCACACCATCACAGCTACTTAGGCAATTGATTAGACATCATTAATTTTAACATTACATATGACATGCTCAAACACTGTGTGTAGAAAAATCTGCTACACGCAGATTAAAAGACATCTACAAAACCAAGGTGGGAGGAAAGAAATACTTACTTCCTTTGTGCATATGCAAAATAAACAAGACTCTGTCTAGGAGATTGCTTGGACAGGATACTGGCAGAGCATAAACAGGATGAGCTGGTTTGGCATTTCTCTGGGGTTGTTTTATTGAGTTTTTTAAAGGTATGTTTCTTTTTATGTCCTCTTTCAGATACTGTCCCCTTATGGTCAACATCTAAGTCAATCAAATCTAAGTCAAACATCCTCTCACCCACACCAAGCACTGATCAGGAAAGGACTCTAACCTTCTGGCATTCACCTGCAGCCAGAACACACGCACACAGCACTTGGACAAGCCACAACAGTCTCATCAGGACTTTGAATCTGGAATGGCCTTTGGAACCATAAGGAGAAATCAGCCCCTGGGACAAAGCAAGAGTGTCACATTGGGGTTGTGAGAAAGGACAGCAGAGGACTGCCTGCAGCGTCTGAACCCTTCATAACCTCCTCTCTCGCTATTGCCTCTCAAGCTTTTCCCAGGACATCCTGCATGATTTTGTCTGCATCTTGTCCTTTCCCCCGAGCAGAGCACTGTCTTAGAAACAAGGGTTTGGGGCTCAGCATGACTCAGAAGTTTGGGGGGGGGTGTCATTTGATTTAGAACTTTACAGGTACCACAGTTTTTCGTATCAAGACACAGCCTGTAAAACTTCTCAAAAATTTACTGGCTCACGCTGTCTAGAACCACGCTGCTAAGGATGCTGCTGGCTTATCTGACTGAAGTGACCAGAGACTGATTCTCAGGGTAGCAATTCTTCCTCTGAACTTCAGTACTAAAAATAATTTACACTAATTCTTATTTCCTTTCTACCACCAGATGTTTAGACTTTCAGTTGAGGCTAGGTTTGAAACTTCTATTTGTTTGTTTAAATTAAAGCCAGATCATTGAGTTCATTTACGTACCCATTGAGATCAACATGCTGGTAGAGTTCTAAGGCTTTACCAAAGTATTTTTTCTGAGAATTAAGGACCTCAAGTGTGGCTGCACAAGTGCCATGTTTGTCCCACTCATGTTTCCTACAGGAGAAAAAGCAAAATGCAAATTTTAGAACACATTATTTGCAGATACATGTGCTCTACAAGCTAGCCATTGTACTTAAATCAAGTATCCAAAAGGCTACACATGTGGAATAGGACACTGCATTCAAATTTATCATACCTTTTGAAAGTAAACCCAAGCAAGACAAATCCCACCATTTCAATTAGAGAAACATCTATATATTCATGAACTAAATATGCATAATGCTCTTGTGATACAATGCCCTCTCAGTGTATTTACACAAAGATATTTGGAGGTCAGAATGCAAAGAATTTTCCTAGAAAATTACTATCTCTAAGCTTTTTGTAAGTTTTAATGGAACCTTTTGTGTTAAATGCACTTTCAAAGCACTAATTTTTTTTCTGAACTCCAAGGATTAAGTCTTATTTTAGGTGAAACAGTGTAACTGCACAAGCTGCTACGATTTTAGCATCAGCTTTTATGCTGGCCTGTGGCAGAATTTTCATAGGCCTCCTCTCAAGTCTTAGTTTTAGTCCACTACCCATTCTAAGAGCAAGGAACAGAGAACAAAAGAAATGCTTGCAGTGTACAGCAGACAAACTCAAACAGGACAAAAATTGGGAAAAAGACAAAAATGTTTCTATCAATTCTCAAATCTATTGAAAGACTAAGCAACTATTCTCTTGAAAGCCTACCTTGGAATTGTCCATTCATATTAAAAACTTCAGATTTTTCTTAAGAAATTAAAGCACCTTAAAATAAATTATGTTTGGATCTAGAGAAAGAGTTCACTGCTTCTGAATTAATCAAGAGGGATTAATTAAGCAACTGTGGTGTCAGGAGATTTGAGGAAAGCAAGAATATGCTTTACAGTAAGATTTTCACTGTATCTTCCCAAAATTAGCCTTGTAGAGAGTTCTCATCTTGGCTGTAACATTCAACACAACTGAATGTCAAATGAATTGTTTATTGCCTGTAGGAGTCCAGTTTCTATGGGCAGATTTCTCCACAAGGGATTTTAAATTACCAATAAGAAAAGATACCACAGTTTTAAAGTAAATAGAAGATCTTTTAGAGGTAAACTTAGCAAGAGAAAAAGTTAGGTTGGATCAGGATCAGACAATAGTCAGATCCAAAGGGCTACTGAAACAGCAGCAAGCTGGAGGCAAGGCTTTGCATATAGGACGACAATTTTAATTCAGAGAATGTATACATGCATGTGTGTAAATCTAATGGTGAAGTGCTTGTCTTTTGAAGACTTTCAGTAGTACTTGTATTTAAGTGTCCTGCTCTTTCTAAAAAGAAGGCAGAAATAGAGGGCCAAAGTTCTGTTGGCATTCAAGAAGCCTATTATTGTCCCCATGGAGTGGTTTGGTGCAGTCTGCACTGACAGTGCCTGTGCACCATCTGCAGCAAGCCAAGAATGCACCAGGCCCAAGTGTTTTAATCAGTCCCGTGAGCTTCCAGAATGGACAGGGACTTTAGTCTCCACAAAATATTCACCAAGACTTTAAGATTACACTCTTCACAGCATTACTTTGTTTTGCAGCACAGCCACATCAAAGGAAAAAAAAGAAGATAAAACAGCTGCCAGTGTTTGTGAAAGCCTCCATCCTTCTGCACCTCTTGCACCCACGAGCTTGGTGGTAGCTCAGAGCTGCTGTCAGTAACTTCACTGAACAGAGAAGTGGCTAGAAACATGGAGTTTCTAGTCTAATGCAGGACACAGTGCATTCTATTTTTCTATTTCCTCTTCTATGAGGAAGCCCAAAAGGAAGGCTCTCTCAAGGCCAGCCAGTGAAACTAGCTAGGGAAAGATTTTGAAGCTGCTTTTGCAGCTAGCTGCAACATCCCAGGAGTGCTACTGCTACTCAGATTTAATGTGTCAACAGCAGCTGTTTCTCCTCCCTGGGGACAAAGAGAGGAAATATTCTCTCACCAAGTTTCATTTCTCTAAAACTTCTGCTGTAGCACTCTCTTCAACAGCTGTACTTTTACAAGAAAACAGATCTATACTTTAAATGAAACTAGCAAGACACACTGCTTCAGTGGCCTCCTGGACACTTACTCTCATGCATAACATGTCAACTGAAGATCTATTCAGATGGATTTTTATAAAATAATATCCAAAATGCTTTTTAGGGCTTTTTTGCACTCACCAGAAGTGGGTGCGATTCAGAGATGAATGAAGCACATCAGGCCAGTAGTGTCTCATGTCTAAGAGAAGATCCTAAAAATACCACAATTAATAAATGCACCTACAGCATGGAAAAGCTATTTCTTATACAATCTACATATATTGATACATTTTCTGCAACTGAAGACTCATCTTTCAGTGTCCATACATGCAACTGAAACATTTAGTTGCAGAAAGATAAAAGGTCTTTTTCCCCCATATTCTGAAAATGCTGTTGTTGGAGGTAACATGTACACCTACCTAAATATCTGAACATACTAATACTGACACACTGCCTCAAAGCAAGACTTTCTTTCAACTGTCCCTGTAGAAGTTGTTCAATCATGCAGTGTTTCACATTTGTCAGCTCAAGTCTCTTATCCCTGTTTATAACACATAAATGAATTTTGTTGAATTAAATATGTTGGTGTTTTTTTAAGTAGAAAAAAGAACAAAAAAGGACTAATGGCCTAGGAGAAAACACACAGAAAACAGTACTCTGAACTCTTACTTTTTTTGTTCTGATTTTGCAGTAGAAAATGTGAAGAGAGAACACCAACTGACAATCTTTTTCTTTTCACAGGTACTTTTTGCAACTGCAGATCCATCACCAGTGTGGTGGTGGAGCTCTAGATTTTATTAAGGAAGATGTGGCTGAATGAGCCAAACTGCATGTTCACAAAATCAAGCAGGTACAGCTGCTAATGATCACAAGGACTACAACTTCAAATAGCACCATAAGCACTTAAAGAATTTCTGGAGTCCTTAAAAAACCATACCTCTCAGTAAACATTAAGAGTGGTATTATAAAATGCAGATTTTGCATATAGGCTGTGCAAAAGTAATTGTGCTTAGCTGTGCCTGGTATGTCTGTTTTTGCTTTAAATACCTTGATCTCAGTGACATTGAAATGCCATGTCCTGTTACAGTCTTCAGCTCTGTCAGGCCTAAGGAAGCAAAATAAAATTGAAAAAAAGACGTCTCCGACCTCACTACAGGTAACTAACATATCATTGGCCTGAATTTTAAATATGCAGGATTATAGCTGGAGATTTTACCTTAAAATGCAAGTAAACCATCAGAACCTACAGTGGTTTAGAAGCAAAACCTTCAAGACATTAATTATGGGTAAAAGATTTCTCATGAAGATTCAAAAGATGGCCAGAAGATTTTGTTGTGATTTCTTTGTCCGGCCCTTTGGTCCCTTTCATTCTATGTAAAAGCCATTGGGGTGAGCCAATGCCTTGGAAGGGTCTTGCACATGATGTCACCGGTGTCACTAATGGCAGCAACCTCCTAAATTGCTGCCCCATCTAATGTTTCTGCAAGTATCACCAAGACACTCTCAGGGAATCCATACATAATGCTGTCCACTTTTCCAGGAGGCATAGCTTAAACTTCTGTACCGATTTTAACCTGTATTTGTCCAGAAAATTTTTGAACTGCTGCCATTGGCATCAATTCCAGTGAGTTCATTCTCTTGAAGCAAATTAGTTTTTCCTATACTTTTGCAGTATTTGTGTGGAGATAAGATTTTTAAAGCCACAAGTAGTTATAAGACATTAACAAATTCTTTTTACTCAGAGATACAAAAAGAGAAGGGAAGCAATAGTTCCCTTTGTGCTTGAGACTATTTCTGATCTTATGAGGAGATAATGCTTATGTGGCCAGAGGATTTCAATGACTCGTGAGATACAGAAGTGTATTTCACTTTTGTGTCATATCACAGGGTTTTAATTTTATTTCAAGGAATCTTAAGAACAGGCAGATTAAGATTTCAAAAAAAACCCCACAAAAACCAGCAAACACCCCAGAAAAAAACAACAAAACAAACAAACAAACAACCCCAAACAACCTCCCACCCAACAAAACCAAATCACCAAACATCCTGGTACAAAATTTGATTTTTCTTTTCCAGGCAGAAATAAAACCACTCTATGATCATACCACAATCCATGGATTGTCCAGTACATCGGTGGGTCATGACAATCATTGGCATCCATCTGCAGGAAACAAAAACAGAGTGTTTGCTGTACATATCCAGGAGTAAATGTTTAAAGGCAAAAGTAAAACTTCATTCAGTGGTGGCCCAAGGTTCTACTGTGACATGCTAACTTTTACTTGCCAAATCAGGAACTGGTGAACTCCAGTTACTTGAAGCTGTCATGGATTATGCCACTTAGGGACCCACTAGCATTAAAATTTTGAAGCAGATCAGTGAAATCTGAACAGAAAGTGTAAAGAGAAGACAAAAGGACAGGTTCTGAGGTAACAGGAAGTAGCCTGATCCACGCTAAATGAAGGGAGTTTTATCTGCATTTATAATATTCCAGGTGGTAGCTCTGTATTTTTCTCCTTTTCAAGGAGTGCAGAGCCATTTAAATAAAAACATGCAAAATGAACTATGATATTGGACAAGCACAAAACCCTCTTTTAAGCATTCAGGACTAGTTTTAGCATTGTATTAAAAGTGAAAAATACAAAGAAGGAATTAAATATATTGCTTATTCCAAGTAAAACAGACTTATGGTTTAAGGATTTTGACTTGAGGGACAAGGGAATGGAGAGAAAAAGACTAAGTACCTTCTTACAGAAACAGAAAAACAGAGTCTCCAATAAAAACTTTTGATAATATAGGACAAATAGCCTACACTTTAATTACTGTTTAGAGCAGACATATCCCTGAAAAGAACAAACAAACAAAAAAATCCATGTCACACATCACAGAATACCATTACTGTATATTTAGCAATTACGGCTCTTTCAAACAAACACTTTTTGCCATTAACCAACAACCTCCTCAGACATTCTTTTCCCATAATAATAGCTTTCCTTTTTGGCTCTGCATTCTGTCTTAATTATGCCACAATGCCTTTTATGTGATGCCAGAGCAAGAGCAGAGTGTAGAGAAGAGCAGAGACCGGCCTGTAATCTCACTAATTGCCTACCACATGCCACAGGCCAGTGGCAGCCCATCTGTAAGTTCTGCAAGACTTTCTTGTTCTGTGTCCATTTCCTTCCTCTCTTCTTTTGCCACCAACAACACAAGCAATTACACCCAGCAACAGCTTTTTTTCCTGAAAGGAGTGTTTTGAACAAACACACACTGCAAATGCCTAAACAGTATTGCTCTGTCATGACACAAGCTCTGTGAAACTGGAGGGGTTTGGCTGTCTAGCCCAAAGTACAGCAAATTAATAGTCAACAGCTTGCTCAACTGAGGTGGCAACAAAAACAGTGCAATTGTGCTCCTTATTCAGTCTTTAACTGCAGTTCTCAGACATGCTAATGGAACACCCAGAGCATTTCAGATTTGAAATCATGGCACTAACCTTCCTAGCAGTGCCTTCTATCCGTTTCAGCAGACTGTTGGTGCTACCCTGTGTGCCGGCAGAACTGCAAGGTCAATGCAACCTACAACACATTAGTTCACACTCTGCATGCTTTGGCCAGCTTCATTCAATCTCCTCTTTCATTCTAGCCTTAATATCTTTCCAATGTTCATTTTAAATCAATACCATAAAAAATGCAAATGCTCATCTACAAAGCTGGGTAGCCCTGCTTGCTGGTGCAAAATCATTTCTTGTCAGCCTTCCTGTTTGTCACAGACTGATTGCTGGAGGATTAATTCAACCTCAAGCAATCACTGACTTGAAACAGAGGTACAAATATTTATTTTCAAGTGGGCACTGGACCCCAGAAAACCCTATATACCTAGATTAATTTGAAAAAGAAGCACTGTTTTCTCCTGTTTTAAAGCAATCTGATAATCAAACCAATCCAATCAAACCAACCATACTTAACCTATAAAACTGAGCAAAGCGCTGGTGAGGCTGGAGAGCACCCACTATGGTGAGAGGGAATGCTGCAGCAGATGGATTAGCCTACTTGTAACAGCAAATCATTGCACCAACAGCATGTACCAGAAGCATGGAAGTTTTCATCATCTCTGAAATGCCAAAAATTGAAATACCATCAACGTGTCACAGAAGTGTTACCTTTTGAGCTGCCCAGCTTACAAATTCCTTGGTACAGCAGCTGGCAAATGGGAGAGTAGTGCTACTGGATCACATACAGATTGAAAATAAAAAAAAATCACACCAAATTGAAATTAAAAAATCAGCTTCTGGGAAGGGAAATACTTAACCCTGTTCTCCCTTCCAACCATCTTGCTCAAGTAGGCCATCTCTTTAATTAAGATAAATTATTAAGTTATTTTGTAATCGATCATGGCAACTGTTGAGAAAAATTCTTGCTTTTCAAACTGTGGGGAGAGTTCACCTCTTCAACTTCTTCCCCTCAAACAGTGTGCAATTACTTCCCTTCATCCTTCTCCCCACCCCTTGGGGTAAAACAAATGAATAAATGAACCAAATTTGTAGGGTTGCTGAAAAAATTGGGAGGCAAATAAAACAAATTTCCTTCTCACTGAACACCTCTCTAGCAGGAGCTGATAGGCTAAAACCTTTCACGAATATAAAGACCCACAAAACCATCTAAAACAGACCTTATTCACAGAAAACTTGTAGAAGTTGTAGACATAGATTAAGAGCGATCTTATGAGTTACATGGACATTGGGAAAAGCATTTCTTTTGTTACAGAACAGCATATGGCATGAGCTGAAATGATTTAAACACACCTGGCTTTAAATACAAAGAAATGTATCTAATGAACTTTTTGATCTCATGCTAAATCACAATAGTGTATTGTCCTCACTTTAGTCACTTAAATTCTTTCTGTATTATGTGACTACTTCTATTTTTATCAAAACGAGAAGTAAAAACAGTGTTTCTGTTCTTCATTTAAGCCCCTGCTATAAAATTATTACCAAAGCCTGAACCTAGGAAAATTTTTTATCTCATATTAAAAACTAATTTTTTTTTTAAAATCATCTGTTGCTTAACACAACAATCAAACTTGAATTCAGGCTGTTCTGTTCATTACTCTATTCTATTGTCCTTTTTTTGACTCTTTCCTTTGATCAGCATATATGTGCAATAAAAGGCAGATGACAGCAGGTACCATTTCTTTATTGTCCTTCCCATTCCTAATAGAGAAGGAACTGAATAACTTACAAACTTGCACTGGATTTTCCAAATTTCACACATACACACACAAAAAGCCAACCACACACAAAAAATTTATCTTTTTGCAAAAAACTTATCTTTTTGCAATCTCCGGGATGCAAAAGCTGAGATAACAGTTCTCTTTTTAAGTTCTGCGAAAAAAGATCTTCACAACTCCATAAAAAAGGAGTGGGAAAGTCCCTCTTCTTGTGCTTGAGTTGTTCTTAAGTCACATTGATTTGTTACTGAAAAGCATGGCATGAGTTAGCCACAGGCACAGTTTTTTAAGGGAACATGAAACTCATAGTCAGTTGAGGTCTGTGAATCTAGCTTAGACATCTCTGCATAAGACACAGTCACTTTAGGTCAATTATATGATACTGGAATTTCTAATCACATTCCAGGGAAGAAAATCTCTCTTCTTCCTTCACCCTTTTCACTGTAGTAGTCAGTAATTAGGTCCTGGGGTTATCACTGCTTCCATGGTGCCACTTTATTTTAATGGGTTGGTTTGGAAGATATGATTACAAAACACTTTGCAATTTAATTGTGCTGATCACACTCAGCATTAAAAAGCACCAGCTGAACGTTTACTTTTTAAAGTCCAGGAAGAGCTGAGAGAGATGTATTCCCAAATCTCTGGCATGCTGATCTGTGCCTTCTAAATTTTAAAGAGGGCCTTCTGGGCCTTCAAAAGCCTAAAAAACTTTCCAAGCACAGATTTGCAAAACAGGAGCTAAGATGCAGCTCATCCACACACCTCAAGAACTTGCTATGTATGGAAGAGTCTATAATCAGATTCCTTTATACAGGAGGCATAAACTAAGAAGTACTTTCAGAAAAAAAGTATCTCACAGGCTTTTGCCACAAATGATATAATGACTTTTGCTATTTCTTTCACAGGTTTTTTTCCTGTCAATATCATGTCAACAGCTTTAAACTGAATATTAACATAAAAATATTTACAGCCTGAAAAACACCAGTTATCATATAAAAATACTTAAATTAATTCCTGAATTTAGGAACTTCTCTTATGTAAAACAAGAAAGTTGTTATAGGAGTACAGCTGAGAGCTTGTTTCTTCATATGACTCAATGATGAGAAACTAGGAAGAAAAGTTATGTAGTATGATTTTAATATCCCTTTTTCTGCACTTCTTTGAATGCTTCTGTCCACCTCTTACTACAGAATATCATAAGAAACCAACAAAGTGCAAGGTGCCTATTTTCTGATGCTCAATATCTTCAATTATTCACTACAACTTCATTAGAAGGTTAAATTATTTGTCTATTTATCAATTGCACTACCCTGGAATTCAGAGGAGTAATCAGCAGAGTGGGAAAACTGGTTGGTAGGGGTTTGCTTTTTTAATTTTGTGTTGTTTTGTTTATCTTTGTTTTTTTCCCCCCCAGTTGTTCTCATCTCATTCATGTGTGCAAGAGTTTGCAGTGCTATTGACTCTGAACACTTACTCATGCTAGGCACTACAAACTCTTCAACACCAACATCTCTGCTTCAAGTCATTAACAGTGATGTTTAATTAACAGAAAATCAGACACAAATTGCATGAAATCCTTACTTATTTCCACTCAAAAAATAGGCAAACAAACAAAAAACATAACTGGTCTCGGTCTTTGGTTTCAGTCAGTCACACACACCTGACTTTTGTTATTGATACTGCCCTCCACATTTAAGTAATGTAAAGTACATCTACTTTTCCTCAGATATTTAGGCAGCACATGACTTTTGTTGCTATTTCTTTTTTATCTATTTCCAGAAACCAGAATGAGACATAAAGAAGTTCCTAAAACACACAAAAAAAGATTCTAATGTCGTTTTAAAAAAATCCAAAAAAACTAAGAAACCTTTCTTGCTGCAGAGACATTTGGGTGAACCTGGAGCTACTTTATTATCCACAAGGTTCTTCAACCTTGTGTCAGTAAATCTGATAATATTTTTAACTTAAATGTATGAGAAGAGACCTTTGAGTACTTCCCGTATAGGAAAAGTGTTCTACCTATCACATGGAAGCAGATACTTAACAGCAATAGTACTCCTCTTAGCTGTGCTTTGACTGATGTATGTAGGGAGGTTGGGTTCATTTTGGGTACACACCCCTCAAATACAGCAAAAAATGCAGAAATACTCAGAGACACCTGCCACAACACCTTTATAGCTCTCTTTTCTGACTAAATCAGTATTTGATGCCATCAGAAATACTGGAGCCAACATTACAAAGCTAAAAAACTTATTGTGCAGCAGTTAGTTCAAATACTGATCTGTCATCAGTCCAACACGGCAGGCAAGTCTTCCTTACAGAGTCTGATGAAAGTCTAGGATTAAGTTTATAACTAATAAGACGTCACAAATTCTGCAACAAGCTTGGTGTACAGTACACCCTACACTGACGACTCCATCTGTAACACACCCCACTCTTTCCTGTTATGGGTGCTCTGCATTGCAGGGGAAATAGCAGAAGTTCCATCAAGATCAGTAAAAGCCTTTATAAAGGCATAACCAAGATTAAATACTTAATGGGCTTTATTCAATCTGTTTTCACACATTTATTATCCAATGCTACCTTTTTTAGGATAAAAGAGAAACACAAAAATCTCACCTTACATACAGTCACTGGCCAATGATGAGCAAGATACAACTTTTTCCAAGGACGAAGGTAGATGTCACTGCAGAGAGACACACAAATTTATTTTCCTTCAAGCATTTTAAAAAGAGGAACACCTTCAGGCACACCCTCCGAACTAACAAGTCAGAGAGAAGCAATTTATTTGGAAACCTGCTAATATCCCCATTGTTAAACAAATTTTCCTTCTGGCACCCTATCTCCCTATATGCTTTCCATTCCTTCAGTATGGAAAAAGCACATTGCTCTGTTTTATATTTAGGAGAGCACTTACTGGCATGCTTTTAAAATGATAACTTTTTAAAAGTTTTTTTTTGTTTAAGATGTTAAGAATCTTCTAATTATCCTTGCTAGGCATATTATCTGGAAAAAAAAATCATACAACCTTCTCAGAACTTTAACAACTCTTCTAAAAAAGTAAGACTACAATCACTCACAAACTATGTAGTTTACACTGCAGGATATGCAACTGGATCTTGCAAGTGTCTCCAAACTTTTTGATTTAAAAAAAATTCAGAATAAAAAGTAAAGTACAAATTACAGATCTCAAAAATTCTGATTTTCTCGGTTTATAGGCGTTTAATTCAAACAGTACATTTTTAAATGATTATTAAAAATTAAGTAATTTTAAACATTAAAAAAATTACTTTAAAAAATTAGATTAAATTAAAATAACATTAAAAAAAACATTTAAAAAGCGATCAAACTATGACGAAGTCTTAAAGTTACCTATGGAAGATTTTAAGGTGTATTCCATATTTAACAAGAACATGCCTGTTTCAAAGCCTCTAGGAATAAGAGATTCATAACTCACAGATCCATCAGTACTATCTTACAAATATGCAGAGGGGGGAAAAAACCCTCAAAAATTTGTTCAAGAAGTGTTGGAAGCCTGTCTCACATCATTTCTACAGAGGCCTTTTCCAACAGTTTGGAGCAGACCTATTCTGGTTAAAGCGGAAGTAAATAAAAAATCTGTTGCATCAGACACTACAGCAGATATATTTAGATATTAATCAAACAGACAAAGTAATTAAATAGAACAGCAAATGGGAACAAATAAACAAAATTGTAAATTATTTAAACTGACAGCATTACATGCAGAACTGTCAAAATAAATTGTTATTCCCTGGAAGCTGATAGCCACTTGTCAGTCATTAGGTTCTTGCTAGAGGATATATTACCAAAAGAAAAAGGGGGGAAAAAATGAATAAAAGACAAAGCTAATTCTTCTCAACCTCAGGACAGCCTAGAGATGCTTCCATGTTATATCACACCTCATTTTTTTCCTCTAGTTTTTCTACTTTGCAATGGCCACATTTTCTCTAAAGCATTGACATGTATCCGCGGTTTTCTATATAATTTAGAAGAATAGCTCTGGAACTTACCATGCATAGCCACAATGAAAACTATTAACACTTTTATAGGGGTCATTACTGCTGCTGTAGAAACCTGAACAGCAGAATTGCCATATATTGCAGAGCAGTTAATTTCCTTGGTTTTAAAAAGTCCTTGCTCAGAAATGATCTTTCATTAAACTTTTCATTAAATCTTTCATCCGTAGAAACAGCAGCTGAACTTTCGTAATGTCAGTCACATCAAAAAGAGTTCTCCTAGAACACACTTTTTGGCTAAGGATAGGTCAGAAAGCTGTACTTATTAAACAGAGCAAGTTAAGCTCAGAACTGAAATCCAAGGAAAGCCATTTTCAATACCTAGGCAGCTTCAGAGACATCCCCTCTTCTCTGGACCTGAGTTAGCCTGCTCTGTGCAGCTCAGGAATGCGCCTCTAGAGCTGACTCTTTGCCAAGATGGCCAGAGCCAAAATCCTGGGGATTGAAGAAACATCAGCAGTGTCTAAGCTACCCACCAGCTGCAATGTAGGCACTGAAACATGTTCAGCACTGAACTGAGCACTCCTAACCATTCTCTTGCCAAAGCACTGAAAGAAAGCAGAAAAGTTTATTTCCTCATACAATGCAACAGGAATTTCAGTTTTGACCACAGAAGGGTGTGATTTGGGGTGTGGTTTTGACAGATGTATGTTGAAAGATGTATAATGGGCCATACCATGGCCCATTGGTATTGAAGCTCAGATTTTGCTGAGGTGCAGCACCCATCAAAAGGTGGTGCAGCAATCTGATACAGCCTCAGTTGGGATGTCATATGAAAAAGAATTTTATATTGTCAGAACTGAGAAAATAGCAAGGGAGAAAAAAGTAAACAATGCAACAAGTTAGTGCTGTCCATGCCACAGAGATTACTCCAGATTTTTTGCTATAAATAATTTTTTCTCAAAATATTTTTTGGGTTTTGTCATTACTACATCACAGCTCTAAACGATTCATCTACAGCATGATTAGAAAAGTTTTAAGTGCAACAAATGGAATTTAAGTTTCCCCTCTTTCTTCATGCTGACACATGTAAAGATTTTCTCAGGCATGATCCTTACTCCTCCAGTTAATGTAGATGCCTTATTATAAATCACCTAAGGGAAGAATAACACATCAATATAGTACATAATAACAGATTTACACTAGAAGCTAAACCATTTGGATCTGCACTTAAGAATGAGTTGTGAGACGTTTCATTTCAAAGCACAACTTACCTTTGAGTAAATATATCTGAAGTACACCAACAACATAGCGCCATGGAAAACCAACCCAGAATCCAACAGCGCAGCTCTGCAGGTTTCATTGTGTTATCCAAATAGCTGTAAAGAAGTGTTGAAAGAAGAAATCTGTTACCTATCCAACAATATAAAAATGCAGAAGACCACTACTATGTCAGAAATATCAGGTAATGGTAACCCCTAGATTAGGTTTACAACCATGGGGATCTCTTTTGGGGCTGTGCCTGATTCTCCAGCTTGTAGGGTGATTTTCATAAACTAATGCCATCAAGGATGAGATTACCATTCCCTATTTTTCCTTTACTTGCACATGGTTGCAACAGAGCCACCTTCCAATTAACAGAAATACATAAATCTTCTATACAACTATACTTTACGTAATCAAAGACTCTACTTGTAGTCAGCTCAAATGCCCAAAGTGATTCATTAAAGAAACTTTGAACTTAACATTGAATATTTGTGTTGGATTGGTCAAGGCCAATATTAGAAACTCACAGGAAGCCAAGTATGATATCCAAAGATGAAATTCTGTCTAAATGCCAGTTGACAATTATACTAATATTTAAAAAATGCTGCTAAAACCACATGACTTTCTGTTCTTGTTATAAACCTGAGATAGCCTCTGTGAAACCATGCACAATTTGCCTAATTCTGCATGGACCTTAGAAGTCAGGGGATAAAAAAAACCAAATCAACCTTCACAAACAAGACTTTCACTTGGCACAGGTCAAAAATCCCAACTGTCTCCCAAATCTGCCAGCCATTTCACAGCATTTCAAATTCTACCTTCTGGAAAGCGATGTACATGCACATATTTACATGCAAAGTATTAAAGCCTCATGAAACCTACCCCACAACTTTCTCAAAATGATAAGCCTACACCACAAGACACTGTGTGTAACCTAGGTGACCTTTCTAAGATCACTCACTACACAAGTTGTATTCTCCTTTCTATGAAGGTTGTTTGTTTTTTTTTTTAAATTCATCCTTACAACAGTCAAGTAAAGCCTGTTTTGACACCAGTGAAGACATGGCTGATTCAGCCATCACACTGAGAAAACTCAGTGTAATTCATATTTATAGCTCATTATAAGGAAGAGCCCGTTTTCTCACAGTTGTTATGTGGCTCTGGACCCAGCTTGCAGAACCCAGCAGTTCTGCAAATGCTGTGCCAGAGCTGAAGTACAAAGGAGGGAGCCTCCCTGCTTGCAAAATGTGTGGGGATTTCAAAACTCGTGAGGGGCTTGGGCAACAGCAGTAACTGTTAACCAGCTAAATTTATCACAAGGTCTTACTAAATCGTGAGGAAGCTAACACCTTTAAGATATTCTTCTATTTCATACATTACTGCCTCTCTAATTTGTCATTTTCAACGTACTTGGCCTAACAGAAAATATAATAAGACAAATATTAGTTGTCAACTGTTAATTTCCTGATCTAGTTTCTTAAAAAAAACACCCTAAAGAATTTCACTCACCAAGTAAAATAAGAAAATAATAATAACTTTTAAAAAATCATTTGGAGAGTGCTACTTGTATAGAAAACAATAATCTCTAGAAAAAGCTAGCCAAAGCAAGACATATACACTGTATTAAAGAAACTGATGTAGTCATACAGTGTATAAAAAAAATCACAAATAAGTAATTAACTGCTGGACAGCCAATTTTCCCAAGAGTTTTGCACCTTAAGTGATTTCCAGTCTCATCATTTGAACAACAGGAATTAATTATGTGAGATTCTGCCTTACAGATCTGCTTAGTGACTTCCTCTTCTATTATTTTCAACTGAAAACCAACCAAGCAAGACTACTTTTCTACATGAGAAAGTATCTACCCAAGACAAAACATTGAGAGATGTAAGGAGTGTAAAATTCATGTAAAATTCTGCCCTACCTATAAAAAGCAGGAAGTACCACTTAAAAGACAGTCATGTCACACATCACCAAAAAAAAAGCTGCAGTCTACAAAGGCGTGGAAGAAACATTTAAAGGAAGTTGATTATGAAAGAAAAATAACCCAGCAAGCATTTCTTCTGATGTAAGTTGGTAGGCAGAAAGCAGCTTTTTTTTCAGTGATTAAGTTGCAAAAAAAGCATAAAGGCTGTAATCTCCTTTCTCATTGGACTCTTATGTTTGATCAAGTAACGACCAGGAATAGAGGGGGATATCAGAACAGCAGAAGGTGCTGATTTATTCTACACATTGTTCTGAACCCTGGAACCAGAATATAGAGCAACAAAGACACTGAGCAGGTTTGAAAGCCCCCAATCTGTAGCTTTCACTTTTTTCCACTGATAAACAGTACATAAACTCTCTCTAAGGATTTAGCTCAGAAGACGACCTTGCAGCTACCACAACACTATCATGACAGACTGAGTGATTTATTCTGTCTATGACACTGATGGTGGCAGGTGAAAAGTCCATCAATGTCACCTCAAAGGCACATGAATTATGCGCATTTGAGAAAATACATGAATTCAAATGAAAACTGTATTAACAACTAAGATGCATAAAGCACATCCATTTTTAATAAAAACTGCTTCTGTTTACTGAAAATTACACTTACTAACTTTACAAAATACAAAAAATAATAAATTTAACAATCTTATGTCAGTTCTTTAATAAGAAACACGGATTTCGTGTTATGAAACTTAGTTACAAAAAAAAGTCCTGATGTTCCAAAAGATTTTATAACGTAGAAAACTCAAAACTTCAGAATGAAACCAGCACACAACATAAAACTATTACTTGAAACTCGGCTATCAAGTCATTTTCATTATAGATCAAATTCCGAAGTGCAAGAACAGCTTTCTGATGACTCTTGGTTTACTATATCTAGAAAAAGAATGCAAAAGACGCATTTCTGCGTGCGTGTTACTAACTCGGTCAGGGCAAGGTCACTTTCAGTTGTGTTAGCATTCATTGTTCCATGCTGTTTTCAAAATTACCTGCCCAGTCTTATCAAAGACTAAGAGGGAACTTGTGATAAACACTGAGGAAATCCTCCTTTAACACATTCACTATAGTTTGAATTCTAATATACCATCTTGAGGGGACTGCTGAAGTAGCACATGCTTCTTTTGGACACCAGCAATTAGTCAACTCCTATTTTACTCCCTTATTTTTTTTTTGTTTTGCTTTTAACAGTTAGCTTGACTAGCAAACCCCTCATTAATACAAAAATCCCTGCTCTACAGTTTAGTTCATCATGTAAAATCAGAACAGAAGATGCTGCAGAACAGCACTCAAGCATCAGCAGGAGATACCCATAGTTCTGACACAGCATGCACTCAGCTAGATGCCGGCAACAATGTCCAGAGATAAGATTTAGGACAGTTAGCCTGGCATCTACAGCCACAAAAATGAACACCCAAGGCTTTGGTAGCATCCCAAACAAGACAGCATCCACTGCACCTGCCACAACGAGTTAGGCAAGCCAAGCCACAACACTGTATGCAGAAGCATTAATTTAATTTATAACAACGCTCTTAGCTCCGGCAACCTTCGCCTCCGCTGTCCACTCCCAGCTAACCACGCATCCCAAGCCCGAGTGCCGGCCCGAGCAGCTGCAAAAAGCTCTTTGAAGCCTTTTCAGGGCAATACTCACGCCCTCCGCCACGGCACGATTGCAGCAGTACCCTCACAGCGCTCAGTGCGCTGCAGGGCTCTCGCCGCCGAGGCTGAGCAGTGCCGGGGGGAGCCCGCATGGCGCAGGGACAGCGCTCAGCCCCGCCGGCTCCCTGGGCAAGCGCCGAGCCCTCCCCGCACGCCAACCAACACAGGGCTCTGCTCCAGCACCGATGGAACTCCGACAGCAGAAAGCCTCTACTCCAGATAAACAATCATTACAGAGGCGTCTGCACAAACTGCAAAGAATGCAAATCACCCAAGCACCGGAAGCGAGAGGCCTCCAGGCGACAGCAGACGCCAAAGCTGATGTAAAGTGTTAAAAACAAACAAACAAAGAAAGAAACACTATTAACAGTTTTCCCGCCACCGGGAAGTGCCATTTATTTGGCTGAATTTCGATTTGCTGCGCATGGTATTTAAAGCATAAGAAGCGAAAGCTAACACAATCTGAGTCGGTCCCAGGCCTGCAAGTCCCATCTTTGCGGTTCGTGCGACTGAGGATCTCCGTGGCAGAGAGCCACTCTTCCAAGCCGAAGAACCTACTCAGAAACACCTCGAGCGAGCCGAACCGCAGCTCCCTCCTGCCCGGCTGCCACCCCGGGAGCGTAGCCCACGGCGGGCAGGGGGCAGGAAGAGGGAGCCGAGGGAGGCAGGAGCAGCGACACCCTCAAATCTGACCTCCGCTGCCTCGGCTTCAGATCCCAGCACACCTCGGCACGCTGCGCGCAGCCCCCAGCCCACGTTACCTTCCGCCCGCTGCCCCGGCTCTGCCCGCAGGAGCTGCCCCGTGCCCGCCCCTCTCCCCAGGCCCGCGCACGGCTCCGCCCCGGAGGGCGGCACCGCCGCTCAGCACGGCGGCTTCCCCGGGCCTGCCCGGGCGCTGGCAGCTGCTGAGGACACATAGGCTCGGGGGGCGCTGGCCCCTCGGCATCCCCGTTCCATCCCTGGAGCATCCCTGGAGCATCCCCGCGGCCAGCCGGGCACCGCGGGAGCAGGCCCTTGTGAGCGCGGGCAAGAAAGCAGCGCCGGGCTGCGGCGAGCTGCGGAGGAAGTAATTTATGTGGATGGTTTGGCTCGTCCTGCTGTTTCGGTTGTTTCTTCTTTAGCAAATTCAAGGATGTAGTTATATTGGTTTCATACTAAGCATTTGCGCGGCACAGAGATCTTCGAGGGTGCGATGAGGACTCTAAATAGGAGACTACTGACTAGTGCAAGCCCAGGAGCTGACACAGGCGTCTGCGGCGTGCTTCTCCAAATAGAAAAGTTTGAAATTGTAACAACTCGTGTTTGGAAGCAGTAGGAGGTTTCTGAGGAAGGAGCCCCAAGGGATGAGTCAGGATTTGGTTCAGTATTTTCTCAGCGGTTTGTTAAACTATGATACATATTCTGACCCCTCTTTCTCTGCCGACGCATGAGTCATAAATGCAAAGTGTGATTATTAATTACTATTACATAGTTTTGAACTACAGGGGGTATGTTACAACCATCCTACATTAATGCACTTGAAAAATATGTGGGCAGATCTGTTTCCACAAGCAAAACAACATTTGTTTTAAACAGATGAATTACAGCCTTTGTAATAAGGTCTTTGTTCAATGTCTCAGTTTTATTAACTGGTAAAAAAAATTAATTATGTTTATGCATTTACATGGTAGCAAGGAGGATGAGGCAAAAGTAATATTTTTGCCTACTTTTCTGTGGAAACGTGAACATGTGTTGGATGGAATGAGTGATCCATCTGTTGTTGTCTAAGAGGTATCAAAGTTTCAGAATTTTTCTCGAAGAGTTAAAAATAGTGAAGCTCTCCAGATCGTTGTAAGCAGTGTGGCAGGACATCAGGGCTCCATGTGGCACTGAAGTCTTTGTCATTGTCCATTAAATCAGTAGATAAGCACACCGAGTTGCTCTCCCAGACTGATTTTATCTTTGCAGACTAAGGGTGAAGACACTGGGCTGTATTGCAAATACTCTCCAGCCTGCGGGGTCATGTTCTCCAGTGCTACTCTTGTTTGAGGTGCAACACAGATTTGCTCTTCGAGGGTGCCAAATTACCGCTTTGCAGTTTGTGAAAACTAAGCCCAATGACAAGTTTCCCGTTAGGGTGCTTACAAAGACAGCCAAAGCTGTTGCTTTGATTTTTTTTTTTTCAGCCTTCTGATGTTTGCATTTTTGTAATGGAATTTTTTACAGATTTTCATGTAAACAATGTAATGTTATTGTAACTGTTCTTTCTTGTTTTTCATTCTTCTCTTGAGGAGGAGACAACTGGTGAACTTCTAGTTTGACCCATGTGGTTGGAGAGGTGGCAACCTCATCCTCTAGTCCATGGTCGTTGTCAAAAATCTATATAAATCAAAGTAAAGAAATAAACTTCCTTCTTCTTACCCTGATGACTTAGCTGTGTGCGTGTCATTCATTTTGTGTCCTATAGTGACACAAAGCTACCCAGAAATAGTGTAAGACTTTAATATATTAGGACAAAGAAGCCACATTTTTATGTTACAGTATCATAAAATAGTGCATGTTAATGGAGGCTGTTATTAAAAAGAATGTTTTTGTGAAATACACAAAGATAGACAATGGACAGCTACATTGGATAGCTATCTCTTTTAAGACTTTCTGTTTAATATTTATCTGTCTACTATGATCACTTGTTTCTCTATTGTCTTTTATCTCCTGATAGCTGCCTATTAGCACTCATGATGCTATGAAAAAAATTAGGAAATATCAGAATATTTGAAAAGTTTCTTTAAATTTCATGAAAATTATATTCTCCTCACAAAACTCTGAACAAATGTGGTAGTACCCTAGATTTCTATATGTTTATATGCTGAAATGTGTGGCCTGAAAAAAACCCAACCCAAAATAAGTTGAAACCCTTCTAAAGAATACATTGTTTCAGCATTCAGCAGTTTACATTAGGATTTAAGAATCAACAGAGAGACTTTCAATTTTTTTCTCCCTAACACAATGTGTTGTTTTGCTTTGATTACTCCCATTGCACAGATAGAACAAACAAATCCAGCTAGACTTTATTCCTAAAAGTGTGGTAAGGAAACATTTACAATACTCTGAGCAGATGTACACATTTTGGAATATACGTATATTCTCATGTCCTAATTTTAAATCAATAGATTTGATCCATGGATTATTTTGAAAGTTTAAATTTGATTTAAAGTGTATTAATAGCCTGTAGCTATGTGTTTCTATGATTTCCACAGAGTTAACTTGGGAATTACATACATTCAAAATGGAAACATTTCCTTCAAATGTGAGACAGTTTGAGGAAGTGCGTTGCAATAGGACATTAGACTGTGCTTTGCTGCCCTCAAGCTGATGGATATTTAGCTATATAATAGTATGCTGTTTTGCAGAGCTCAAAAAACGTTATCTGTAGAACGGATTCAAAATATTCTACATGTATTTGAAAGCTAGAAGGCACTGTTTATGAAATGCTAAATGAATCTTACAAATTATAAGCTATCTTCTAAGTCTACTGGTTTTGCTTCCTCTGCTCTATCTTTATGAATTATTTTTGTCAAGTGGGTTTTGTCTTTCTATTAAGTTTAGAGATCTAGTGGACCCATAAAAATAACTGTAGTACTAGACATTATGTTTCTCCATTTACTATTTGTTTCTGACATGGTTTTGAAAAATTAAATTGAAAGAATTCTTGTCTTAAGTGCTTAAGTGCGGTGTTGTGGGCTTACTTGAACACAATTTTGTAATGAAGTGAAAGACTGCTAATGTTTCCAAACTTCAGGATTTCAAAATGCAACGCTATATTCTTTGAGCAGCTGTGGGAATGAGCGTAGGGCTCTGGCATGTGTTAAGCAGAAGTCTGGTAGAGTGATGGACACCTGTCCTCGCAGGCTTAGCCAAGTCTTTGGAGCATCCCTGAGCAGTCAGTGCAGGTGTTTTAAAACTAGCTTTCTGCAGTGCTCTGCTTCCTTGCAGCGTTCCTAACTTATGAAATTATTTGTCATATATTGGACTTCTCTTCAAGAAAAATTTGTTAGCAGTTCAGCGTGCAAAAAGTGCCACATATAGAGCTGCAGAGAAAAGCCACATGTAGAGCTGCAGAGAAAGCTTTATCATTTACAAAGCTTTAAACTTTATAAGGGTGAGACCTTGCCTGGAGCCCGCTGCTGCCGTCAGAAGCTGCTGGAGTGAGTGTGGCCCTGGCACGGGGGCCGTTCACCCTTTCAGCCGGATGCAGAGCTACAGCCGCAGCTGGCAGGTGTGGGAGCTGGCTTTATCCAAGCTCTTCTTGAACTTTGACCGACTCGGCGCTGTGACCACTCCCCTGGGGAGCCCTGGGGCGCCTTGTCCAGTGCCCAAACACTGTATGAAAACATATATATATATATATATATGTATAGTTTCCTAATATCTAACTTAAGGGACTCAGCTTCATGCCATTCCTTTAGGTCCTGTCACTGATCACCAGAGATCTGCGTGCCCCTCTGCTTCCCCTCACGAAGAAGTTGTAGACTGTGTTGAGATCTCCCCTCAGTCTCTTCCAGGCTGAACACACCAAGTGAGCTCAGCTGCTCCTCGTATGGTTGGTTGGGTTCGAGCGTGGCGGGGGAAAGGGAGGGACACAGGGCGGCTCTGAGGGGCCGCTTGCGGGCGCGGGCGGCCGCGCACTTCAGCCGTTACCGCCGCGCCCGCTTTGAACTTCCCGCCCGCCGCCCGCGCTGCCCTTTCGCCGCCGCAGTTTCCAGGCTCAGCGGGCGGTAAAAGCGCCGGGTGGCCGCGGCCTCTCTGCGTCCCCTCTCGGGGCGGTGCTGAGGGCGGCCACCGGCCTGGTCCGCCCCGTTCCCTCGGGTCCGCCCTAGGCTGGTGCGTCCGGCGGCGGCGAATCTGCCGGGCTGGTGCCGCCGCTAGCGCGGTTTGGGCGGTTGTCAGGGAGAAGCAAGATGGCGGCCGCGGCGGCGGAGGAGGACACGGAGCTGCGGGACCTGCTGGTGCAGACGCTGGAGAGCAGCGGGGTGCTCAATAAGATAAAGGTGGGCAAAGAAGAGCCTCCCGCCGGTGGGGAGCGTTGGCTGGCGCTGGCGGCGCTTCGCGGCCTTGCGGAGTGTGGGGGGACCGAGGCTTCCCGGGCTTCGTCCCCTCTCGCTCCCGCTTGCAGCCGGTGTTCCCGGCTGGAGCGCTCTCCCGGCGTCGTGGCCTGGCGGTGGCGCCTGCTTTGCCCGTGGTGCTCCCCGGCCGCTCGTGGTGGAGCTGGTGGGAGGGCCCGGGGCCTGACCATCGCACGGCGCTGCCCCGCGGCCGCGGGAATTCGGGATCCCCCGGGCGGGCAGAGCGAGGGGAGCGCGGGGCCGCCGCGGGGAGCCCGGCCCCGGCTGTGCGCGTTCGCTCTCAGGTACCGGGTGGCTGCAAGAGATCCCTTGCTGCCGCCAAACTGGCTGGAAGCAATGGGCAGCAGCGTGGTGCCGGGGTGGGTGAAATTAATCCCTGCTTCCATACGGAAGGCCCTTACTGAAAATGTCAAGCGGGCGTTGTGGGTCTCTATTTAGGCACTTGTTCTTCTTGAGCGTAGGTTGCTTCAGTTGTGCCTCGAAGGCTTGCTAAGTGTGGAAACTCTCTGGGGATGCTGTCTGCTTACAGGGAACAAATAAAGCTATGTTAAGAAAACAAACGGAAGATAGTGGATCGCACACTAATACTGAGTCTGTGGTGCAGCCTGAGCTTGTGTCAGAAAGGGTAGGAAAATTGGTTCCATGGATTCTAGTTCAAATTAAAAGCTTCCACCAATAATTGTTAGGTATAATAGAGAGCAACACAAGCTTTCTGGAAGCCTAAAAATAAGTGCGTTTCCTTCAAGGCTGGAAGAGAAATAAAGTGTAGCTTTCAGGTCAGGGATGGTGGCGTTTATCCACAGTGCTCTGATTGAAGTCTCCAGAGGTGGATGGTCGTTGCTGATATTTCAAGAACATTTCAACAGCTGAAGTGGTTTATGGAAATGAGAGCATCTTTGTGTATGTACTTTCTAGTTACTGTATTTTGAAGTAGTCATACTTTTCAGCAAAATAATATTCAAAACCATGTTGTTCATCCCTTTCAGATCCTTATTTAAGTTCTGTAAGTGAATGAAGATTCTACCTCAAGTAACTGTGTTCTGAGTAGTGAGACTTTTCTAACAGATGTCAGATAGGCCTTTTGGGCCACCTGTTAACCACTCACATACTGTCAAACAATGCAAGTATGGTGATAGTAAAATCATAATTAAAAGGAGCACAGCAAGGCAATTGGGTTATATTGAGCTCATGAGCTGTAGTTTCTTAATTCCCACCTTTGTGTAGTATGTAAATTTTCATACTATGGTTGCCAGCCCATTGAGTTTTATGTGAATAAATTTATTGTGGTTCATTTTTTGATAATACTTAAACTTACACTGTACACAGTATCCAATACTGTGTAAGGTGCCATTATGGCAAATCAGCAAATTACTTAGAAAAATATGGAATGCAGCCTCCTTGCCAGATTCTGTCTCGGTTCAATACAAGGCGTTAGTGGTTAGTAACTGGTGTGCTTATGGCTAGGGCTCTTGACTGGAAGAGCTCACAGTGGTTTTTTTCTTAGCTGTAAACCTTAATTGGCATGTGAGTTTGAGTATTGATTGGCAATGTTAATGACTTACAGATATTTTTCTACTATTACCTGACAGAAAGCCTGTTGCTGGAAGAATTAAGCTTGAACAAAGCTTCTTAAACTGTCATATTTTAATTGAAATTATATTATACTATTCATTTTAAAAGTTGCACTCATCCTTTTATTAAAATGAATTAAACTTAATTTTGTTCAGTAGTTTTTATCTATTATATGTCAATTTTTTATTATGTGGTAGAACTGAACATTTACATGTTATCAAAACTGATGCTTATTTCATACTTTAGAATGAGAACTGACCATTTTTTCAAGATGGATGAGGCTAGAAAGCTACATTAAAGTATTTGTGATTTATTGAAGTAGCTACATTAAAGAAAAATATATGGTCAGTGTATAGCTGCACTGTTATGAAGCAGTGGAAGGCTTAGAATTCAAGGGGAATTATTTAAGTGGATGGAATGTATCAGAGTGTCACACATTTTATAACATAATGAGAGTAATTTTTAGAAAGAAACCTATTGTCATAATTTAGTTCTCTACTAAAACATGATTTTATAATGGCTTGCAATTTATTAGTTTATTCTTGATTAATTTCTTGAGTGCATTTGTGTTGACGTAAATTATTTAGCTGAAAATCTGTTACTTATATGACATTTTAAATTTTTTTTCATGATTTTTGTATTTGTATTAAAGTTTGAGCACTGGAGTAATTAATAAAGTAATATTGTGAAAACTGGAAGTTGTATAGATGTATTTGCTGCTTTCAGCTGAGAATTTCCTGTATTTCCTGTATTCCCTAAACTGCAATATATGTGTGTGTGTGTGTATATATATATATATATATACACACACACAAATATATGTGTATAGTACAGATGTATAATATATAGTTTGTTAATCATTGGAATTAGTCTGATGACTAAAACAGCTTTCTAATGAATTCTGTAAACACACAGTATAACTGTAGATATTTGTATTTCTGTGAAAATTATCACTGTTTCTGTGTGCTAGTGTACAAATAGGGATGTTCTGTCTTGGAGAGAATGTGATCTTTCTCCTAGGGAAGTTGTCATCATCTGAGCAAGAGGAGCCATTGTGCTTCTTGTGTGTTTCTTTGTTGTCTTATTTTGGTTCGGTTTATACCTTTGATCGCTTGCTTTGGAGTAATTTAAGTTTACCTGAATTTTGCATCTTCTCTGGAACTTGCTGTAGCTACAGTTACGTGAGGGGGTTAGCATCACTAATGTCACATGCCTAGTCAAGCTTTTGGCCAGGTAGTGCTGATTATTTCTTACTAATTTGCTTCAAAACGTGGACAGCTGAAGTATGGGCAAGTGGTGTGATGTTAGAGAGGATAGAAGTACTTTTTTTTAATATGAGCCTATGCACAGGTCAGTTAAAATTGTCCTGTTTGCTTTTGCATCTTTGATCCATGTAGGATAATGAACAGTGCTTTTAAATGCCTTAGAATTATTAAGGGTCACAATGAGCGTGCTGTGCACTGCAGTGTAACCTCCTGTCTTCTACATGTTGGGGTGCGTTGTTTGTTTTGAAGTTCATACCAGAAAATCAACTTAATTCTTAGATTCAAGGAGAATTTTTTTTTGTGTGTGTGTAGCATCTATCTATTTCTAGTTTTATAAATCAAGTAAAATAGGGCACTAAAGTAAGTAAAAGCAAACCAGCTATTCACGGGCAATGGCAGCATCTGAGAGAAGATGACCATGTGTCATTAAATAAATAAGAAGAGGAAGAAAAGCACCTGTGTTAATAATTAAAAGCCATTGGATTGGACCTAGAGGAGTGGACTAGGCAAACAATCCCAGTTAAGTGAAAAAAAAGAAGTGACAATTTGATACTGTTCCAGAGTCTCAAAACAGGTCAGACTCTGGATTAGCTGAGGTACTGGCAACTGCTTTCAGACAAGGTTATTCTCCAGTCCCATGATCCAGACCTTAGGGGGGTTTACCCCTACCCACGTGCATTGACTGGTGTGTTTTATTTTGAACAGTTCTAACAGCCACTCAGGAATGCTTTGTTATTTTTATTATCCTCTTATGTAATATATTTGGTTTCTGTGGCCTAAGTGACAAAGAAAGCCTTGCAAGTGTTTCAGGTTTATCTTAGCGAGGTAAGACTAAATAAACAAGTTATTAGCTGTTGGTTGCAAAGTTAAATGAAAACTGATTTTGTAAGAATAATATTTAAGTTAATGGGGTGTGTAAAAGGTCTCACCGATTGACAACTGTACCCCAACATCTGAAAAAAAGGTAAGAATAATAAATAAATAAATTGCTTCTAAGAGGATGTTCTGATTGAATGCTGTATCCCAGCAACTGAAAAAATGTGATTGCAGTGTCAGTATGATGATTGCATGTCATTGTTGTAAGCATTTTGCTCTTTTTTGGTGAGAAATCCTTTTAGTTTTTTTGCATTATTTTTTTATCCTTCAATAAGGTGTCCAAGGAGTTTCCTTAAAGAAAGAAGTGTTTGTTTTTCCCAATGCAGATTTTTTTTTGTTTGAGTTTTTTTGTTTGATTGATTTTTTGGGTGGGATTTTTGTTTGGTTGGTTTGGTTTTGATTTTTTTTGTTTGTTTGTTTGATTGATTTTTTGTTTGGTTGGTTTTGGGGTTTTTTGCTTTGTTGGGTTTTTTATGGGTGGGCATTTGCTTTTTTTTTTTTCTTTGGTGGGAGGGACCAGTTACTTCATGTTTAGTTACCTCTTATAATATACATGAGAAAGTCCAGCTATTTTTCATAGTGGTCTTATTCTTAGTTATGGATGTAAGTCTTTCTTTTAAATTCTATGATTTTTTTTGCTGTTGAGAAAACTTTATTATGCTGTCTTTCTTAATTTATTACTGCAGTGTTATCTACTGACTTATTTCAGAATGTCAGACTAAGAGTTGCTTAAAGTGGCAAACTAATTCATCAAATGTATGTTATCCATTTGACACATTCAGTGAAAGTAGAAAAACTAGAATGCTTACAAAAATCATTTAAAAGTAGCCAAGGCTTAAGCTTCAATATTCAAAGTAGTCCTTAGAAGAATTCTGTTTCTTTATAATAATATAGAATAAGGTAGGTAAGCAATTACTACCAGGAGTATTTGAATGACTGTGATCATGTTCTTTTCCTTGAGAAATTCTGGGAGTTTGAGTGTAATCTGGCAAGAAATCATAGCAATTTGTATATCTTAATGTTTAGTTTTTAATGGGTTATTACAGCCTATTTGTTCATATTTCCCAAAAGAATTGTAAATGAAGGGTAGGTGTTTTGGAGCTGCCTGAAAGAAATGGATGTTTAACTCTCAGAAGAAACTAACAGGAGATAATTTAGGTACTTTGGAATCTTTTTATGTACAAAGAAATAATTTAGGAGGCCTTGTATCAAATTATGCTGCCCCCTGCCTTGTTCTCAGACTGGAAACTATTATTTCTCTGCCTCAAGTAATGTTGCCTGTAATCTTAAGTGTTTTAATTGCACTGATATAGATTACGGTCCATGCCAATTTGCTTGAGGAGAAACAAATAGCTGTAAAGCTACTTGCTAGCTCTTTGCATCCTATTTGCTTAGGAAAAAGGTGCTTTTAGAAATGCTGTTTGTTTTGTTTTTTATTTGGCAGGCAGAGTTACGAGCAGCTGTGTTTTTGGCATTAGAAGAACAGGAGAAAGTAGAGGTAAGAGAACCTTGAAAAACAAATCAGAAAGAAAAACCATCCTTTGTGTAGAATTAATTATAATAGCTTTAATACTTTCTATTTGTGAAATGTAACAAGATAAAAAGATGTATTTCTGCATAAAATGCATAAAGAACACAAAACAGGACTATCAGGGTGTTTCCTGATGTTTTAAAATGGGAATTGTTAAATAGCCTTTTGAAATTACAATTTTAAGTGTCTGTCTCTGCTGGGTTTATATGGCTTCTGTCCAGTTGACCAGAATAGCCAAATATTTTCTCCATCAAATATATCTTTTAAAAAAGATACCTTCTTGACTGATCAAGATTTTATCAAATCGGAATAATGTCTTTTGAAATGGAAAATATTATACTGGGGTGTTTTGACAAGTGTGTTTTGGAAGCATGTAGTCCAGTAAGATGTCAAGTATGCTAATGCTTATGGTATTTCCCATAAGGATGTTGTAGGCTTGCTTCAGGATAATTTGCTTTAACACTTAAGGATGAATTCTTAATAAAAATACTTTACCAGTGTATTAATATTAAGGGAATGAGGTACTGATTCCTGATTACATAACAGCACTGCTGTGGTATACAGAGACCAGTTTTGTGACCTCTTCCACTGCCAACTTGGCTTCATTTTCTCAGTCTTTCCATTTTCTGGAACTGGGGAGTAGAGAGTGCTGTTATGTCCAGCCTCTCTGTTTCAAAAGGAGAGAAATGGAAAACTGTTCTATTCTTCCACTGATTAGACAGTTGTGCTCTTTCTGGAAAAATGCTCGACTGAAACACACAATATTGGGATGTTAGGATGAGAAATAGTTATTCTGTGATATGAGATTCCATATTCCAGAAATTTAACATGAGATAGCTGAAAAAGATGTGGTGGAAGAGTGATAGAGAAGAGCAATGCCATCCCTTTATGGGAGGCTTCAGGATATTATAGAGCACCCAGAGAACAACCTCCCCAACTGCCTGGAGAATAATAGCAATAGTTTGAGTTACAGGAAGAGAGATTTGCTACAGTACATTTCAGCTCATCATGTCTCATAAAGCTTACATGTGTCATGATATTTTAAATTTACACTGATAACACCACTACTCCAAATTCTTGAATATTAAGCAAGATTTCCTTTTTGCAGGTAGCACCTTCTTGTATGTTAGCATTTGCAACTGTAGTGATAAATACCTATAACTGATCTTTTATTACCCAGGATATCCATTCCATCTTAGGAATGGCATTTAGAATTTGTTTTGAAAAATCCCAGAACAATTTTGACAAACTCAGACATAGCATATTGATTTATTTCTGTTTTAAAATTGGAGAGGACAAATCTAACAAAGGAGAAAAAACCCCATTTTTCATAATATCTTTGAAGATATTAGTTAATAGAAGATTAGTATTGCTTTGTGTTCTAATAATTAGCGTGGTCCACACTTCGTCTGGAAGATTTGTAAATTTCCATTTTTTAAAAGGTTTGACTGAGTTGCCTTAAATTTTGCACTATATTAGAGGAGCATCTTGGTAAGTTACCTGCTTAGTTCACTTCTTCACTCATTAGATAAATAAAAATCAGTATGTTATTAAGAATTTTGGTGAAATTATTTCAGCTCCAAGACAGATTTAATTTGCCTAAGTAAATTTATTGCTACATAGCTTTTACTTGTAGTTGTAGAATTCATCCAAAGGTAGATTTTTCAGAAGTGAATTGCATGGGCAGGGCATCATTGTGCAGCAGAGTACACCAAAACACTAGGTTGCTGTGGTTTTCAGTTTCTTGCTAGCATGTAGATGACATTAATTGCTGTTTGTTTTTTGCTTTTTGACAGAACAAAGCACCTCTGGTAAATGAAAGCTTGAAAAGTTTTTTAGGTACAAAGGATGGTAAGTTCTTTGTTTAGTATATACTTCTCAAGATAATAAAAATAAAATACAAAGGATTAAATCTTTGAATCTTATTAACAATGCAGTCTCCATTACATTAAGTATGCTTTTGTTCCTTTCAGATGTCCTAATTACTACTCATTCAGAATAGAATTAAACCTATAATTTTTAAAGTTAATATTGCTGAAGTTGTATTTTTAATTAAAGTGATTGGGGCATTGAAGTTAGTATTTCATGATGCCTTATGGTTGTGCTAACTCGGAGACATTCTAGACCAATAGAAACAGTAACCAGTGAAAACTAAGAGTAGAGGTACAGGAGTGAATGCACATAGATGACTAATGTCAAAATGTTGTTTTTAAAACAGCTGAATAGTTAAAAAAAGATGCTGCACATGAATTTTACAAACAGTCTGTGATGCTCTTGCAGTATGACTGGCTTAAGTGATTTTGATGTGACGGCTGAGTTCAAAATTAGGGAGTTGGTACACAAACTTGCTATGAGGTGGTAGTTTGCTGAATGTCTAAACTGAATGTCCATACTGAAGCTGTGTGTGCTGGTGTTAATATTAAATCTTTAAAGTAAGATTTGTTTCTGTCTGGTGTGTTTTAACTCTTCTCATTTACTTTTTAGGTCGCTTGGTAGCAGGTCTTGTTGCAGAATTTCTACGGTTTTTCAATCTTGATTTTACTTTAGCTGTTTTCCAGCCTGAATCAAGCACAGTAAGATATATTGGTTTTGTTTGTATGCAATGCTCGTTGTTTGAAGTGCTTGGCAGTGAACTCAGAAGCTATGGCAGATTTGTTTAAACCACATACTTGTTTTTATTAAAAATATTTTTAATGTTTTGTCTGTAATAGGTACTTAGTGTCATGAAAATACATTTTTCAGGAAAGTGGGCTAATATGAATGTTTCTCTTTATCAAAATCAATGCTAGATAATTTAATTTTTAATTAACAAGCTGATAATTTTTGTGGAGTCATATAGTAGTATATGAATCCTGCATGTCCCTGCAATATTTTTTGCCACTAACTTTACTGTGTCATAATATTAAGTTAGTATTGTTACATGAAAATTAAAATAATGTCAGTCATCTACTCTGAGAGAAATTTCAGTGACATAAAGGGCTTTGTGCAGATATACTTGACAAAAAGTGATTGAGTAGAATAGTTCAGTTAGGAGGGACCTACAGTGATTATGTGGCCCAACTGATTGCTTTAAGTCTTTAGATACTGAATTAGAGTACCATCTTTGCTCTTTTTATGGTATAAAGGTTTTAGTAGTAATTTTGGGTTTGAAGCAGTTTCATTTCACTGCAGAATTTCTCATTATATCTCAAGTGCTTTTTTTTTTCTTGAAGTCAGTTTCAATAGTTAATATATTAAAAATCCATTTTTTTCAAATCAGTCAATTAGTTGACTTCTATTTCTCAGAACCTCATGTTTCTTTTTAGGGGCTTATTCAAAGAAAATCCCATACAACTTGGTTCTTTGCCAAATATCCTTAGCCAAATTAATTGCTAATTTATTACTAGAACACATCTGTACAAAGATTCATGTTCATGCTACCAAATAGAAACAAATAAAAACAGACCCATTTTGTGTTGTATTGCCACTCACTCTTGGGAGCGGTGCTTCATTTGCATTGTAAAGGCATCTTTGAAACACCCTCTTCTGTTTTCCAATAAATGTGTCCATTTCACCTATTGCAGAGCAAAAAGGAAATTTGACCAAAGTGAGCTGGCCAAGATGCAATGTGTGATGCTGAGAGATTTGACTTTGTCTCTGCTAGCCTCTGCCTCTGAGCAGTTTCTTGTGCTGTGTCTTTATCCAGTGTGCTTGACTCAAGGTGGCTCACTTCAGACCTGTGTTCTGATAGGAAGTGTCACTATGATCATAAGAGAGATCAAGATGAACTGGTGCCCTTTGCAGTGATGCCATCTGGGGTTGTGCTAACCAGACTGGGTTTGCTGTAGTATTCTGCTTCTATAGTGTGAAGTTCAATTTGAAAAAGTGTTGTTGGGGTTTTTTTGTCAGGTTTTTTGGATGATACTGAATTGCTTTCATCCCTTTTTCTGTCCAAACCCATGTGTTTTTTTAATGTGAAACAGAGACTGGAAGTAAGTGTTGACCCATGCAGGCATAGTTCTGTATGCATAGGAATGGCAACTCCCCATCATCCATGAATTTGCTGAGACCACTGGCTGAGTGTCCTTGGATCCACTTTTAAATGTGATAGAATAATGTAATTTGGCCATATAAATTCTTAAATCCCAAAGCATGCTAATGATGTCTTCTTGCATATTTAAAATAATTTTACATGATCTGTGGCAAGGTCAGGTACAGATCAGAAGTAAATTATGCAATGGATGGTATCTAAAAGAGGTGTAGATGTGGCACTTAGAGACGTGATGTAGTGGTGGACTTGATGATCTAAAGGGTCTTTTCCAACCTGAGTGATTTTATGATTTTATTACTTTAGTCCACAAGATACAAGACATCATGAATAATCACTGTTTAGTCCAGTCCTGTGTTAAATAAGACCTTTTTATATTACAAAATTTATCTCTTGTTTTCTGACAGTTGTTTCAATGTTGTGATTCTTTTTTTTTTCCTGTTGTCTTCCCAGTTAAATGGCCTTGATGGTCGAGAAAATTTAGCTCGAGATTTGGGAATTATGGAAGCAGAAGGTACTGTGGGTGGTCCCCTGTTGTTGGAGGTTGTTAGGAAGTGTCAGCAGAAAAAGACTTCAGGTGGTGGTGAAGTAAGTAATACTAACTTGAAATTTCTTTCTTTATAATTCTTTATTAATTGTTTTTCAGTGATGAAAAATAAACTGAAATTATGAACACTTGGCTATTGTTGTTCTATTATACTGTTTCAAGTCTTGATTATATTATGCTTTCAACTTATCAGAGAGATAAGACATAAACTTTATGACTATTACTTTTAATACCACCCTAGGGCTCTTTATTAATATTCTACTACAGCATAGTAGCACAGAGTCAATCTAGATAAATGACACAAAACACTGTGTCACTTACTTTCTGATTTCTGGTGTGGTTTGATAACCTTTTTATCTGTACCTGTTTTCCCTGACATATATCTAATTTTAATATGACCTGAAAAGCCTCGAATGAGTTTTGTCAAAAGCTGTGAAGCACTACTGAAAACATACGTACTTAAAATTAAATACATCAAAGTACTGAACTACTTGAAGGCAATGACAGTAGTACTTGAATGGAATAACTAATTAATATGTTGATTAAGTGAATTAAATCCAATAAATAGCATTTGATTGTGACTTGAAAGAAAGTTCTCTACACCCAGGATGCATCCAGGGTCCAGATGCATCCTGCACCCAGCGTCCCAAAGAAAGCTTAAATTCAGGAGTAGTTGTTATAGACTTCTTAACATAGTGATTTTCTGTCACATGGAAGGGGGTTTCCTTGTATTTGGTCAGTCTGGGAATGCCCTAGGAAGGCCAAGAGCCTTGTGCCTGGCCAGTCTGTCCATGTCATGTTACAGGGACTCCACTGAGCAGTCCACTGTATTGGAGGGTGTTTGACTGACTTGCTGAGGGACACGTCAGCAGTGTATTGGAGTCAAATCCCATAGTGCCATTTAGAAGGGAGAGCCCCTCCTGGATCTTCTCACTCTGTGATTTCCATACTCTGTGTGACTACAACTTCTCAGTTTTCTCTGGTTCTACCCTCAGTTGTCTTCCTGGTGTCAGGGTTTGCATACTGTCCAAGTGAGGATGGTAGCCTTGTTTCTGGTTGGATGCGATTATCTCAGGATCAGAGAATCATTGAGATTGAAAGAGACCTTTAAGATCATCCAGTTCAAGCATCAGCATGGCACCATCACTGTATCCCCCAACCCACAGCACCCAGCACCAGATGCAGATGCCTCTTGAGCACCTCCAAAGGTGGTGACTCTGCCACCCTTCTGGGCAACTGTTCCAATGTGTGACCACCATAACAGCGAAACAGTTTTTCGAATAAGAAATCTGAATCCTCCCTGTCTCATCCTAAGGCTTGTTTTTTCTAGACCTCTCACTGTGGGCATTGTAGAAGAGACTGACCTCTCTATGCTCCCTCTGAGCCTCCTCTTGTCTAGACCAGCTGCCTCAACCATTCCTCTTAGGACATGTTTTCTAGATCCTTTATGAATCTCGTTGCCCTTCTCTGGACATGCTCCAGCAGCTCAATATCTTTTCTAATGTGAGAGGCCCAAAACTGAATGCAGTAGTCAAAATGTGACATCACCAGTGCCAGTTATTACAAAATTAAATATAAGTTTTAGTAAGTGCTTATTTGAAACTTCTTAGGTGGCTCCAGTTCTAAGTGACAGCCAGGGCCCCACACCAAAATCATCTGATGGACGGTCAAGTGCACACTCTATACCAAATAAGGTAAGACGATATATAATGAAAAGCTTCATAACACGTATGAAATGTATAAAAGAGAGAACTCCTATGAAACTGCAGATAGCACAGCATTCACTTTTGTGATCTGCAGTTTGAAAATATTTATTCCACTCAGCAAAAAACTTTCATAAATGAACTGTTGTGCTTATACTTTTCTGGCATGATGTAGTACAGGGCCCAGAACAGAAAAGTAGCTGTAGCTTCCCTTTTGTTGTAGCCAGGCTATCATTAAACTCTTAATTTTCAAAAACGATTCTGTTCCTCTAGGGTAGGAAATCAAGATATTTTTATTACTAGCACTTGTGGGTTCAAGTGCTTTTTCCTGCCCTAGAAAAACTGAGCTACTGCCAGCAATTGAATATGATTCTGTGACTGAGACAAAATAGCCTTGGTATGAAAAAGACATACCAAGGTAATTTTAACTTTCACGGCCTTTAGTTTGAAAATATGGCTTCAGCTTTCTGAATGTAAGTTAATGACTGATAAAAAAATACTTCAGACAGCACCACCTACATACATATTGGCTATCTGGATTAAATACTACTTTCTGTTTTGTTTCAAAACTGTGCTGCTGTTCATTTATAGAAAGGAAGCTAATGTAATAAATCTTTGACTGACGTAATTTTGATAAGTCTAGGAGAAAGTAAAAATAGCAGTACTCCTTGCTAGGTAGTAATATAAAAGCATTTTTCTTTCCCAGCACCTTGATTATATAGGTACATTAGAATATTGTTCTTTGGGCCGTAAAACCAAGCTAAGTTGCAGCTTGAGTTGTATGACTTGATGTAAAAGGTTGCCCATGGAATTGTCCTTATATAGAAGACTGTAGGTCTGAGCCATAAGAATGAGAAAAAGACTGAAAGTTACGTACTTTTAAAGTCTCACTTTTGCCATTTTTGGTTTTACTATTTAAGAGAATGTGTCAGTAACTCCAGTTTTCTTATGCTTATTACTTTAAAACCTAGTACTGTATTGCAGAGATTCCCATTTAATATGGAACTTAGAGTAATTTTTGTGGGTTTCAATTGGTTTCTTTTGAAGGCAGTGGCTATAACTAACAACCTTCGTAGAGATGTTGCAAAATAACATGAATAAAGCATAAGAATCAGTCTGTCTGTGGATTTCTTTATTTGATAACCAAGATATTTTTAAATGGTTTGCTTTTATAATAAAAGTGATGTAGACAGCATAGCAATACAAAGGATGGAACAAAAGATTTTAATGGCAGCAATAATAAAGAACACTTTCTAAAGTGATAAAACAACTTTTTGCTGGTGTGATTCTTGATGATACTGATGAACTTACTAGTACTTTTCAGGAATTTGAGGTAATACTTTAAAAAGTTATGCTAGGTGTATGTTATGTGTTGTGCATTTATATATATACTTAGAGTATTACATGACATGGATACTTACTCCAGTCCTTATCTTTCAAGACTGCTGAAAACACTCAGAGTGATACAAGTGTCTCATCAGGGGAAGCAAGCAAAAGAAGTATTAATTTTCTGCCTAATGAAACAAAACTAGATCCTCAACTAGAAAACAAAGACTTAAATACCAAAGAAAAAAGTGATCCAGTTTTGGATGAAGATGATTTGGAGGGAGATTCTTTCTTTGATGACCCTGTACCCAAACCAGAAAGAACCTATAGCTGGTAGGTAACATGGGTGTTCTTAATACATGGTTTATTTTGTCTGTATGCTTGCAGACCTTTGAGAGCTATTAGTTATTTGATTATTTGCTTTTGTAATTGTTCAGATCTGTAACATTTTGTTTCCAAAAATATTCATGTCTCTGATTTTGTTCTATTCCATGATTCTATTCTATTCTATGCACAGTGTCCTCTGGGGTCTCTTGGATGTACTATGAGTGGAAAAACCTCTATCACTTTAAGGTGCATCAGTTGGGGTATCTAATGCCCCAGCCTGTTTCTTAGGTGGAAAGACCATGTATGAGGCACAGACTTCAGTTTTTCTTCTTGCAACAGAGCTGCGGTGGTGATCTGTACTAAAGAAAGTGAACAGTGACAGGGACTGTGCATTAAATATTGGTATGGCTTTGTAATACAGGAAACTCTCTATACTGGCTCCACAGACTGTAATAATAAGGAAAGTTTTCTTACAGCTGAGGATTTTCTCTTCAACACCTTTTGTGTTTCACAACACCTTTTGTGTTTTCAATGAAGTGTTGTTACTTCTTCATGTGCCAATTTTGCAGATGCATCCGAAGCACATTTTCTATTGTTCATCTGTGGAGTCTGATGACTGAAAAATGCCATTTGAAACAAGAGCTAGTGACTGAGCTGTACAGCAGCTTTGTTATAAAACTGAAAAACCTATCTTTGCGTTATCATGTTGAGTTATCTTGAAGCTTAGCTTAGATACCACTGTCTTGAGCAATGCAGCAGGATCTTTTCATGGTCAAGTAATCAGAGAATTGCTCCAGCTTAGCAGACGTTAAGAAGAAGTTGCAGAATCATTTCTAAGTTGGTCTGGCAGTTGGCCTTTCCCCCCAGCTATGCTGATTAGTGGGCAGAGCAGCATAAGTTATTTTTGTTAATGAACTCTTTCTGAAACATTATTTATAATACAGCTTTTGTTAGATGTTTTTTGTTGGAGTACACTTTCTTTTCCTCAAAGAGTCATGATTGCACTCTGGAAAAATACTGTGTGTTACAACTAATCCTCCTATAGTATTTCTTTTCTCCTTTTCTAATTGTTAATTTTAATATTAAAACTGCATCTGAGTACATTCATTCTTCCTTACTTGAGAGCTCATTTAACTAGCTCTTAACCAAAGGAACCAGATAGTCTAAATGATAAGTTGGGTAAATTAGAAAAGTCTGTAAAAACTTTTGCATAATAATAATACTTACTAATTTCTCATTTTTGAGCATTTTCGTATGACAGCAAGGGAAATTTTCTTTGAAACTGGGTTAACTAGATTTCTTCTAAAAGATAATCCAAGAAACAGACTAATTATTTAGTAAAGTAAGGATTTATTTTTCCTAGTAGAGGAACTCCCTACAGAAAAAATTGCTTTTAGACTGTGTGTCTGTCCACAAGTAGTATTTTGTAGCACATAATATTGTTGTGATGCAGCTATTCTAGTAACATCCCATAATAAGGTTTGCTGAATATTTTACCAACAAATGAGCTAGAAGCTATTTGTAGCTGAGCTGCGTGTGCTGAATTGCTCATTTTTACCTTACCGACAACTCTTCTAGAGGGCAAAAAATCCCCCATATTCTTCAGGTAGAATCCCCTTTGTGGTACTTTGTGCTGGTGTGCTCGAGTCTCAAGGGGTAAATAAGTAGGACCACTGCCAGCATTGCTTTCTTTGCAAAAAGGTGATTTCCTTATGGAAATCTTGCCCATTAATTTAAGATGGGTTCAGAGCAAGCAGTTGCTACTTGGCAATGTGAGAGATGATCCAGACACTCATTATGTCCAGGTCTCTGACTTATTGTTCAAAATTTTGAAGCACTTTCATGCATGATGTTACCCATGATATTTTGGTGATAGAGATATAATGAAGATTCAAATGATGCCCATTATTAATAGGAATGGAATCAAAATAGCAAACAGTTCAGGCAATACTAAATGTGAAAATCTTGATCTCTTTTAGTTTGTGTTTCTTCATCCTTTACTTGCAAGTAAGATCTGAACTAGGTAGTAGCCAAATTAACTTTAAAATGTGGTGAGATCTGTCTTCGTATAACCAAGAGGTTTTCATTCTGTGAATTGACTGCTCTTAGAATTAATAGCTTCATCAGATGTAATCTGTTTAAATTGCAAAACGAACAGAAGTACTGATCTGTATCTGAATCTTTTTTTCTTTTGGCTGCATTTACATGTGGGGATGATGAAAGGTCCCTAGACGTAAATAGTGATGCTAATGAAGGATCTCTGTCTGTGAGAGAAGACAGGCAGAAGTCTTTGCGTGGGTGAGAAAGTGGCGTTCTCAGTCAGTGTTGTGGTTGACACTTGTGCCAGTGAATTGCCTACTGCTTTTAGGGTTGCAGAGTGAATAGTCCTTTCCCCTTGCTCCTTTTTGCTGTAGTTCTGCTGTTCTAGTTTTATGACAATTTAATAACAGAAAAGAAAGTAATGATGCATATTTTACAGCTCTGTGGCGTACTTACTTATTTGGTTTTTTACAGGAAAACTGAGGCTAATAAAGCAGGAGGTCTAGCATCCCTTTCTGATGCACCAGCCCTAAAAAGTGGGTTAAGCTCACTAACTGGTGCACCTTTGCTAAAGGAGTCTGATAGTAAGTTTTTGTATATTTTTGTGCTTTGATGATTGTTGAAGTTATTTCTGTAATGAAATTAATGAGCTACGCGTTGAGATGGAAGAATGCTAGAGTATGTGGCCCCCCCTTCTGGTTGTAATGTGCTTTACAGTAGTGCTTTCTTAGCCAGTGGTGGCATACTGCTTTGGATATATTGTGCTACCACTGGGGCATTTTATGCTTGGAGCATGAAATACTTTTCTACATCCCTTTTTTTTGTGTGTATATAAAACAGTGTATATAAAGGAGTATATAATTAATAATAATTCTACTGCTCAGTTTTAAACTGAAATTGGCTTATTCCTTTGTATTACCTTAAATTATTTGTACCAGTTCTTTAGAAGTATTTACTTTCATGTTGTAAATCTCTGAGTAGTGGGAGATTATTCCTGTTTACTCCCTAAGTTTTTAAACGTTCAACTATGATAATATGTGATATTGCCGTACTATACCATAAAAGTACATAAGGTTGATATAAGTGGTTGGTTTGTATGTGTAAGTGGGATCTTACTGATGAGTAACAAGTCCCATTTCTGATATAAATGCTTTTGTTTACAGATTTGGATAGAAACTCTGTTTTAAAAGACCTGCGGTTGGTGAATGCAAAGCTGGGATCACTAGAATTAGGCAAGTAATTCCTAAACATGAGGAAACTCTGGTATTTTTGGTTGGCCATAACTGATGAATTCTGGCCCAGCTTCGTAAAGGTATCTACAAAACTCAGATACACGTATTGAACCAAAATCTTCAGTTTTCATTTACGTTATTCTATTTAACGTAGATTGTGAAGCTTAATGTAGTTGAAAGCAAGATGTGATCTTAAGAAATACAGAAAAGTGAAAACTGGTGCCTTGTGGGTTAATAATTTACACATGGAGCAAAAATCTGATTCATTCTGTACATGCATTTACTAATACCAAGTGATGAATTTTGTTGAGGTTTCTACAAAAAGAGCAGGTTTATATTTTTGGTAAAAGATAGCCTGGTAAGTATTGCTGCTTTTCAGTGGCATATTTAGTTGCCCTCCACAGCTTTGAAAGTTGCCTTTCTTTTGGTGCAATATGAAGAAGGGGTGATGGAAGAATTCTCTCAAAATAGAACTGTCAAGTATTTAAGTTTTGTACTCAGCAATGCAACTAATTTCCTGAAAATGTGTATTCAGTTTTGAAACAGTTTATGTTAATAATGTTGAGATTAAGTAATGACAAACATAACTCGTCTTTCTAATCAGTGTAAGTAATTTAATATACTCCCACTTTTGCTGGTCATCAAACCATGTATTTTGGTGCAGGAAAAGATTGGGGTTTTTTGTGTTTCCTGAAGAGAAAACTTGTTTGATTAATAGGTTTTAAATCTTATTTAGGAAATGGAGATGATGATGAATATGCTGATGACTTCAACAGGTAAGAGAAGGTTCATACCTCAGTAGGGTAGTAATACTTAATGCAGCATAAGCCTATTCACTAGCGTATTTGAATTACTTCATAATATGACAGACAGTCTCTTTCACTGGGATCTGTCCATGTTTCTGAACTCCTTTAAACTTCAGTTTGCTATTTTAATAGATTTAATTACAAGTTAAAAACCAGCTAAACCGTATCTCTTTGTATAGGGGTAATGAGTTCCTTAAAAACCTGCTGCTAACTTCAGCAAGATGCTATATTGGGTTTTTTGTGGAAGGGGTTTGAGGTTTGGGTTTTTTTCCTGTACCATGCACTTAATAACATTTTAGTAATTAATGCAATTAGTCAATAATTATGTTGTAAGCTGAGATATTCAATTGGAAAATAAAGCATCATGAGTAGTCAGTAATAAGTATTTAACAACCTCATGCTTATGATGTGAAGGTATTGGTGTTTATAAATTGCATGATCGAGGCCTAAGTATTTCTCGGTATTTATTATGGCTTAATTTAGGTAGAAAGCCTTTAGTTGTTACGGAGTTTTAAGTAATTTCACGTCTAATTCCTAGGAAGTGCAATTCCAATCAAATGTCAGGTATAAAGTAAATGTCACACCTGGATATTTGATAACAAAGTCGTATTTCTGTGCTTATGGTTTTCTTTCTCTTTAGTACGAGTCATCGCTCAGAAAAAAGTGACATCAGTATTGGTGAAGAAATAGACGAAATTTCTGTGGGAACAGAAGAGTCCAATGCCAGTGATAAAGTATGATTATTTTTAAATTGTTGTTCTTTATATTCTTCTGATCTTGTCTTGACTTCATTTCTGAGCTTCTGTGAAGTAACGTACTGTTATCCTTAGTTCCTAGGTTATATGTTAAGGTTCTATGATTTGTTACCTTCTGGTTTTTTACACCTAGTATCCTTGCTTAGATGCTATACTGATTAACAAAATCCCAACAAAACCAAACCCCTGCAACAGGTGTTCAGTAGAACAACTCACTATGCAGTTCTAGGTGTGTAAAATGTATTTGAGCCTGGTTCAGTGCTCAACATACAAAGGTTTTCCCCAGTATCTCAAGAGCTGTCTGAGTACCTTGCAAAGACTGTGTAATCTCACTGAAAGAGCTTGAGGCTGAAAGATATATGAAAGCATATGAAGGAATACGTGACATAATACTTTGTGATTTCTGAGTTTGCAATTTTATTTATTTTCTAGCTCGAAAGCATCACACAAGACCTTACCATTTCTCAGTTAAGCGACGTTGCAGATTATCTAGAAGACGTGGCATAGAATTGGACAGGAGAAATCTTCCATTGTGCTGGACTAGAAGACTGTGGTGGACTATTAATTTCAGACAATCACCTTTTGCTGGAATGTCCACTCTCTATTTGTGCCTTGTGTTTCAAAGAGACTGTAGGTGAGGAAGGTTTTTAAATATTCTTAACAAGAACTAAATGAAATAGCGTGTTCCCATTTGAGTCTGATATCAGAATTACTTTCTTCATTTGGTTCAGCCAAACCTTTCACAGCAGGAGGTGGATTTTCCAAGCAGAATGTCCATTGCTGGCAGTGGACGTAATAAAAACCATTTGGTAAGAGAACATCGAGAAAGAGGCATGTGGCTTTATAGTGAACTTGCACTGTTACTTTAACAGTCAGATTTTTTTTTAAAGATAACCAAAGCAAGAATCTTCAAAGGTAGTGGTTCAACTCACACTTCTTTTAACACAATCTTGTCAAGTCAACATGTAGTATGTATTTATGGTAACTCTAGCCACAATACCTAGTTACTCCAGACTTACTTGAAGCTGCTCTTTTACAGACTCTTCTGAAAGTTGGACTTTACCTTTTTTAAAAGCATATTACTTTGAGAGTATCTTAACTCTTAAACCTAAATTTAGCTGTATTTAGGAGCTAAGTTTAGCACTAGTCTTAACTCAGAATATTCTTGTTTAAATATGTTTGTCAGACCATTGATGTTAAGACTTAAGGTGTTTTTATATATGATAATTTCATCAATGTTATCTGTTATTAAATCACGAAAGGTAATTTTGTAAGAATTCACAAATCAGTAACTAAATCTTATGGGGTAAGTTTTTAACGATGTGTAATGCTTAGAGGAGCTTTCATTTTTGAGAGTTCTTCATGTGCTGTAAGATCACTTTCATTCTTGAAAATATTTAAAGAAAAGATGAGCGCCAAAAAGTGAAACTACTAAACTTCTGCTTTTCAGATTCTGACTGCTGTACAAAGGTCAATGCAAATATTTAAAAATACCATATTGGATACATTGTGGACACTAAGTTCTAGCTAAGAGCAAATTCATGTATTTTCGTGATGCTCTTGCAGAACAGGGTCAGTCATGGCAAGGTTGACAGGTCTTCATTGATACTGTTGCAAGTGGCGCTGCTATAATGTGTAGGTCATGGACATTTGTAATACTGCAGCAAGACTTCAAAATGTGCACTTTCTGAACATTGTGAACACATCTGAAAAATAGACATGTAAGTGAATATAAATAATTTTATTTTAATTTTTTTCCTTTTTTTAGGATTTGTAATTTCTTTTTTCAGTAACACTGTTGGCCTGTCATGAGTAGTCACCACAGTGGAAGTAGCATGCTAAACTAAAGCCATTGATTAAATGTCTAAAGCTGCTACTAGCACTGGAAGCTGACAGCTGACTTAAATATTTTTTTGCACTGGGCCAGCAGGCCTGGAGCAGTGCTGGGAAGTTAGGCTTGTACATTACATAAATAATTTGAGAGGAGACAGCAAAAGTGTGCCTTTTATTTATGTGCACCCCAAAAATAGCCAGCGAAAAAGCATCAGAGTATTTAGTCATGGTGTTAACTTTTAATTTTGTGCCATATTGTAGCAGCTGAAAACAGAGGAGAATTTTTTTTCACACCAAAACATTGATGTGCCATAACTCCAAATAGGAACAATGTTGTAACATATGATACAGCCTGTGTAAAAAAGTTCATTTTAGGGTAGGGGAACCTGTGCCTCAAGATACTGTGTATGGAAAAGTTCAGATTGGACATTTTTCCCCTTTCTTTTTTCCTTTTTTTTTTTTCCTTAGGAAGAGCATCAGCATGTCTGAAGGAAATAAAATTCCACATGAACAGTTGTTTTCTGGCGTTCATTTTTAAGCCATATAGAACGATACAGAATGAGTGTTGTTTGCTGTCTTACATGCCTTGGGAAAACACGATGTTCCTTTACCTGTTAGCTGTAGGATATGTGGCAATTTATTATACCAAAAGAAGCCAAAAGCTTATTAAAATATTTCTAATTGCATTTGAAGATGTGGCCTTCCCATTAACCAATTAGATATTTTAAGTGTTAACATGACTTGTGTTAACAACCAAGTATTGTTCTCTTACCTTGGGAGTTAGTTGGAGACCTTGCACTTTGACTCTAATTGAAGGAAATACCAAAAAGTGGTAAGTCTCCATGCTGTTCCTCTTGTGAGCTTTTACTGAATTGTGTATAATAATTGAAATTGTAAAATAAAGCTATTGTGCTGGCTAAATCGTATTTTGAGTCTTGTTCAACCAGAAATCTTAAAATTTAGATATTTTAAGGAAGCTCTGGGATTCAAGGGTTTTTTCCTGGAAAATGTTTTTTTTATAGTCCAGTCTGCAGTTGAGAATTCTTTTAAGCCCCCAAAGGACCTTGCAATTGCTGCTGATGAATCTGTTTAAGACTTGGCAGAATTACGTTAGTGGTGTCAGCCCAAGTTGTCAGATGGTTTATGATTCAATAAAGAAAAGAAACCCAGCAATCTTGATGGGCGAAATTTTGTCTCTTTTACCATTGTTTGAGGTATTTAAACATAAATGACAAGTAAAGCTCTCTTGAATGCCTGTTTCTTTTGTATTTTGTATTTGTATTTGACTGTATTTTTCAAACCATATTTTTTAGTATTTCACATAGGCTTCTCTGACAAGGATGAATGTAGTTGGGTACCCCACTTCAGATGTTAGAATTGACAACCAGAGCCCTGTCATAAAAGATGGGAACATTTCTGTGAGCAGAGAAGCAAGTGTTGTAGAGGGACACTGAAGACTGCTCTGTGCAGTTCTGTGTCAGCTAGGTCTGGTTAGAAATACTCCATTTTGTTAAATGCTCTCTGTAATTTTTTTAACAAATTCTGAGATTTTTCAGAAGTAAAAACTAGACTATGGCTGACAGTTTCATGGCATTAACATGGCTTTTGTAATAAGGATAGATTACAAAAATTATACATTTTTTCCCTTTTTTTGGTGAAATTACTGCATTCCACCTCCTTTTAAGTTAAGTGGGAAACCACAGCACATCTCATAAAATATTTCCTTGTAAGTGATGCTTTCCCCAGATAGAATAAAATTGCTGTAAGCTTTAGACTGTTTTGACAACATATAGATACTATACCTAGCTCTTGAGACAACTGAAACATCTGATTAGGTGATGCTGGAAAACATGAGATTTACTACTTAGTTTTCATTTTAGTATAGTCGTTTTCACTGATGAAACACTATAGACAAAGACCAGCCTTGTCTTCAGGAAAAAAAAATCATCCATGGGTAGAACTTTGAGAAGCCAGATGCATGTCTTTTGGCAGGCCCTTTGGTTTGATGTTTTCCTTGTAAGGCAGAGCCAAGAGAAGTTGAACTGAATTGCAAGTGGTGTGGTTTTGGTAGATTTGTAAGTGACCTCATCCATACTGAAGCTAAATCCTCTACAGGCTAGATGCCAAAATCTTCCAAAGCATCTCTGTAGCCAAACTGTGAACAGATAAGCTGGATAAAAAGGAGCTTTGCATAAAAGGGTCTGGGGGCAGCTATGAAGAGTGAAAGCCTGGAAGCATGGGTCAGTGTGCAGGCTAAGGGAAGTTCTTGCTTTTCCTTCCTTGTGAGACCAGTACCTGGACTGTTGTGCTCAGCTTGGCTCTCCCAGTACAAGAGTTGCCAACAAAATAGAGCCCTGTAGAGGAGCTTAGAGGATGGTGATAGGGCTGGGTGATGTGATGTGTAAAGAGCTGGGACTGTTCTGCCTGTAGAAGAGAAGGTAAAGATGGGCAGCTAAGCTGAATTTCCATGCTTACAGTGGACCATATGGAAAAGAGACCAGTACTCTTCTTACACGTGCCCAGTAGAAGGACAACAATCTGCAGTGAGAGAAATTCCAGTTGCGTACATGAAATAAAATCTAAAGAATCACCATGAAAATGGTCCAGGACTTAGAGCAGATACCCAGAGAGATTGTGAAGTCTCCATCACTGGAAATTTTCAAAACTCAAGTGGATGGATTCACAGCCACCTGATCTAGCTAGCTTTGAAGTTAGGTCTGCTTTGAGTAGCAGGCTGGACCTCCACCAAGCCCTTTCAGCTTAAAACATTCCATGATTCTATTGAAACAGATCTCTATGTGGAAAACTAGTTATTATGGGGACAGACAGACCATCTGGCTGCCTCTGTGCATGCAAACCACCCTGCTTGCAGGTAGAAATAGTTTTGCTACAGTTTATCAATGCAGGTGTTTAATGTTGTGCTAACTGTCCCACCAAGAAAGGCCAGCATTTGCAGGTACAGTAATTTAACATGGACTCTACTGTAAGGATTTAAATCTTATGTGCTTGAAATCTTTTAGGAAATCTGGACTTTGAATATAGTTGGGTAGTGTGCTGTGTGAATAGCTGCAGCTGATCCTTACACTTGGATCTAAGTTTAAAAACAAAACATAAGGTTTCTAAAAGTTGTTTTTCAGTTTCTTAACAGCTTTAAGTATTTTGTTTCAATTGCTATGGGGAAACCACAACAGATACAAGGTAGTAAAATCAGGTCACTTGCTTTCTTCCCCTGTAAAAGTGTCACGTGCACTTTGATAGCAAGAAACTGCTTCAGTTTGGTTTTGTTTGGTTTTTTTTTCTCTGAAATGGAAAAGTTTCCACCTTGTGCTCACAACATGACAGGTGTCCTTCCGGCCATGCTGCAAGGGGAACTATTGGGAAAAGGCTGGCATGTGGCAGAGCAGTGTTTCCAGATGCATTTTTGGCTTAGGTGATTGTGTCAGACTTGTTTTTAAACTGATGTTCCCATCGTGTTTCAGACAGGTAATTCTGGCGGTTTGTGTTAGGTTGTGTGATTAAAAGCTCGCCTCCACAAATGGAAAGCAGGCCAGAGGAGAGAGGTAACTTGTGCAGGTGCAGCTGCCTCTGCTGGGGGCTGCTGTGATCCAGCAGCTCCTCTCCTGCGGTGTGGGGCTTTGAGGCTCAGCATGCTGGAGCCACCACTTTAGCAAGTGCTCAGAACCTGCAGTGGCAACAAGCCTCCTGCACGAGGAGTGCTGCCCACCCAGGAGCTGAATCACGGCTGGGAAAGGCCGTGTGAAGAGAGGTGACAGTGCAGCCCACCTGCTTTTCAAGTTGGTGAATGTTGGGTTGGGGATTAAAGCTCAGCTACGAAAAGCACAGACGAGCAAGGGCAAGGGGAAGCCCGGTACTGAACTGGAACTCTAGAAGCTGAAACCCCTTGTCCTGCCTCTTTCCTGGGCCATCTGAGGGGCAGTACCCCCAGGCAAGCCCCTGGATCACCTCATGGGCTCATGGGCTTAGTGACCTCCAGAGACACAAGCTGATGGGATGTTGGAGGAGACTGTTTGGGAGGTGCATAGATCCTGTTCTGGGGTATTTAGAGCCAGAACCAAAAGGGGAGAAAGGGAGGGGTCGTGGTGGTTTGGAGGAACAAGCATGGGCAGAGAGGGAAGGGGGCAGTTGTGGGCAAAAAGGCTGCTGATGCTCAGCAGAGTGTCTGGCTGTGCCTGCCTCTCATGGTGCTGTCTGCTCTTCCTGAAAATTCTTTCCAGTTCTTTCTAAACATGAATAAAATGCTTAAAACTGTCTGTGTAATACTTGTGGTAAATTAGGGATGAATTTAGGCAAAATCTAGAAGCACACATTTCCTTGAAATCAATTAGATACTTGGCTACCTGGAAACGTTTGACAGAGACTAGGTTTTACAAAATTATTCTGACAACCTTTATAAGAAAAGCACCTTTATGGTATTAAGTGGCTGACATCTTGACTGATACCAGTGTTCTTCATCTCCTTTGAACTGCAAAGTGAGAGGTCTGTGCTCTGTTCATTAAAAGGAAACTGATAAAAGTTGAAAGACAGTAGTTCAAAGCATTCCAAGCAAGCCAAGATGAAATTAAAAAATGTAAGTTCTGAGTTTCAGACACTAAAGCAATCCTGGAGGTGAGAATTATGTACCCTTAAACTTTATAATTTAACACATTCTTAGAAGAAATAGGAAATTTAAAATAATTCTTATGGAATAAATTGTAGATTTAAGTAATAAGTTCTGTCCTTAAAACGCAGCACACACATACATCAGCTATTGTTAACTGTAGCACTGCAAACCTGGTGTTTGTCAGTTACATTCACTCAGTAGACTAAAGTTAATTAAGCCCTAGTGAAATTTGAAATTAGGCACCTAAACAGAAACTTAACTGTCCAAGAAGGTTTGAATTTTGAGCAGGTTTTCGCAGTGCAGGTCTTTTTAAGGTGCAGTAATAGATGTGGAGGTGCTGATGATCTCCAAGAAAAAGAGGACAAATTTTCATGGTCTTCTTCCATTAAAGAGAAATGAAAATTAGTGAATACTTTCATGAGTTTCTGATTTCAATTCATGTGTGCTAATTTGATGGTACTTAATTTGAAGGAGTTGGAAGTGCCGGTCAAACGAATGCATTGGGGCTATAGGTCTCATCCAACCTGGGAAGTGAGCTTAGGATACACTGGTGTGACAATGCATAGGAGCTCTTCTGCACTGATTCTTTGCATGCATGCTTTTGCGCTAAATATCAAAATATATTAAAATAAACTGTGGAAAAATGCAAAGGAAGCCAGAGAGGCACAAAAATATATGCAGAAATCAGTGCCAAGTACCACTCTGAAAGAACCCGAGTCAATCCAGTTTGTACAAAGAAAATTAAATCAAGTGCATACACACGAATTGAGACTAGCCCAAAGAACAATGAAGCTGAGAAGGCAATGGGTGGTAGCAGAGAGCAAGTTATGTAAAATTGATTGACACAGTAAGAGTCCTGGCAGCCACACAAGAGCTGTGGCTTGGTGCAGGAAGCTTCCCTTTGATCTCACAAGGGATGACTGAGGCTGTGCTCCCTTCCCTGGGGCTTGTGAATTGTGTTCTTGATGGTGAAGCAGATACCAAGCTGGGCAGTTTAGAGCAGGGATAAACAAGTAGAAGGATTGAGTTAAAAAAATCTAAAAATCTGAAGAAATAACTACATCACATTAGAGATTAACCATGAAGAGCACTTTGGTTTTGAACCAGGAGGTCATAATCCTATTTGTAGACAAAAATTCAGAAAGTGGACCTTAGTTTTGACTCCAGCCTGGTGTTGTAGGGAATGAGCTGGAAAATCCATTTGTTGGGAAAAGATTAGGAGATGCATGGCCGTAGCAACTCATATAGACCACATGATCTCACAGCTCTGCCCCACTGTTTTTTGTCACAGAAATACCTCAGAACGTTACAGCTCTAGCAGTACAAGGCATGTAAAGAGCCTATGAAATGCATGTTTTTTAGGGACAGTGACCCCCCTGTCCCATGTTGATGGTGGGAGCAGAGCAGCAGAGGTTCTCTTTGCAGCACAGTGCATTCCCCACCACAGCCCCACCCGCCTGGGGCTCTGGTTTTGCCGAGCAGCTCTGGCTCAAGTCCGATTCACAGGCGTGCCTGGGGGAGGAAGCTGTTTTTCTATGTCTCCCTTTGCTGAAGAGCAGCATTTAAGGTCTGGTTCAAGCTTAGAGCCATGTAGAGGCTAGAATGCATGTGGGTTAGAGAGCAGTGCAGCTCATTCAAGACTCAGTCTGGACTCAGCGTTGCCCATTCTCACTCCTTCAGATTTTGAATCAAAGGATGGAGCCTATGCAGTGCAGCTGCAGACCTGAAAGAAAAATGGGGTCACAAATGTAGGCCAATTGCCCCTGCATCACAGTACAGGAAATCTTGCAGAACAGCCTTTTTCATTTACTCATCTCTCAACATATTTAGAATTTTTAAAAAAAGATATGCATCCTGACTCATGCTGTTGTATACTAAAAGGATCTGTTCGTCATGGGAAGCAACCTGAACATTGTCCAGTTCTGTGGTCTTTGACAATAAATAGCATCTAAATATTTTCTTGTCATTACTGTTATTTTACACAAATCACCTGGGTTTTTTGTTGGGTTTGGTTTTGTTATGTTGCTTTTTTTTTCCCCCCTGTATGGTAGAGTCAAATTCTACTAATGAATCATTTTATATTTACTTGATTCTCTCATCCTTGAGGGGTTAGGGAAGGGAGTTAAAACGAGCTTTCAACAGGCAGGAACATAAAAGAGATCATTTAAATCAAGCAAAGCTAATTGCTTGGAGCTTATTTTCTTCCTCCTTGGTTCCAACAGTATAGGAGAGCAGAAGTTGAGGTGTGACAAGCTAATCACATAGCTAAAGACAGATTTCTTTCTTGAAAATGGCTGCCCCTTTCCTCTCCAAGTCTTTGTTCTTAACCTGAGGGTTTAATCTAAAGCCAGTGCAGTCTGTTGTTAGCTACAAGCCTCATAACACAGTTACTTGGAATGATTGTTAGTGAACTGTGTGCTTTTTTTTTAGTAACTATGATATTTAATAGAATTAAAGGCTCCATCTCAAGGTGTGGCAGTGAAGAAAAGTCTCATGGGATGTAGAATTTGCCAACACTTTGGAGAAAACAGAACTTTTCCCACTTTTTCACAGGTGTTGCCCACCAGTGAAGGTGCCAAGAGAACAGCCCACAATGACCATCTGTCTGGGAAGGGACAGCATCTTCTCTGTGCACAAGGTTGCACTGGGAAGTGGAATTTAATATTGTTGTGTTCAACCTACTGAAGTGAATAAATGCAGGGACATTGATGTGTCTTATGGACTAGTTTTAACCTCTGCCTGCAGAAAACTGCACATATAGATAAAACTACTCAAGCACAAATTAGATCTAGTTTCAGCTAGGATCAGGAAGGAGGGGGATGGATGAAGGGCAGTTGAGGATCCTCTGCTCAGTATTTGGGGTTGGAACAGGCAGTGGTGAGGCAGTGTGGGACCAGTACTGAAGTGCTGGTGGATCATGGTGAGCCACACTCCAGCTGTGTAGTGCAGAGCATTCCTCACTGCCACATTTGCATTGCGGTGTTAGCAAGAAGTTGAGCTATTCTTCCTTCCCAGTAGTTTGATGGTTTGTGAAAAAGTAGAAACCTCTGATCTCAGAAAAGCCCTCTGCTTTCATTAGTTGTGAAGCCTGTCAGACTGGGAACTGTGCCACTCTAAGCACAGCACAGGTAACCACAAGATGGTTGCTTAAAAAATCCTTTAACTGATTGGAGTCTGAGGAGACGGCAACACTATTGCTGAGAAGGAAACAAAACCTACTCTGGTGTTGATCTGAGCCTTTAGGAGGGAAGGAAGAGACAACAGGCCCTTGATGTGAGTAGAGACAGTTCAACATAGATTTCCATGTGAGTGGGAGGCCTCACTAATGTATTTGCTGGTTTTCCAGGGACCTGAAAGAAAACCCTTGGATTGCCTTCAAATCAAGCACATTTGGTTTTCCCCTTAGGAACACTGTACAGTTCCTGAAGAGTTCGACAATGGAACTTTTGGTGGTACATTAAAGCTGTTGTGTACTGAGAAGAGATGCTGGAACCAGGCAGACTGAGAGGTTAAACTTTCAGGAGGGGCTGTGAGGCAGAATGTGCTTAAATGTTCTCGTGCTGTGCGTCAAACTCTCCTCTGAGGTTCAGAGCATTGGAGTGGTATAGAGACAGAAGAGTTCCTTCCTGGGAGAGCAGGCTGGCAACGGGCCCATGAAAAAGCTGCTGTTGACAAGAGCTTCAAAGGTTCACTGTGAGCTGGATGCTCTGTACTCTAACACAGACTGAAAACCACCCTGGACCTTGCGGGAGGGGCTGCAGTGTTAAATGCAGTGCCGTGGTTAGTTGTGGGCGTGTTGACCCTGTGCTTTCACACTAACGTTGAGAAGTCAAGGAACACATCACACAAATCTCACGTAATCAACACTGCTTTGAGGAGCCAACATACATTTTTGGATTTCAATTTTGTATATCTGATCTTAAGCTCATCTGGTAAAGCATTCAGGTTCTTGTGGTGTGTGCCTTGAGAGCCAGGACACTTAGTCCTGGCACTCTGGATTGAACAGGGAGCAGGTATGCTTGAGACAAATGTACAAAAGGTGAGAAGACCAGCACCTCTTCCCCTACAACTGACAGCAGGTAGAAGGAAATGACTAGCTGGGGAAGGTCTCACTTCAGTATTTCAGGTAGCAATGGTCAGAAATGTTTTGGAAGAAACTGAGTTTGGAAATAGCAAAAGAAATATTGTTCCTGTGACAGAATGAAAGAACAAGACTGCTGTCCCAAGTATACTGGCTGAGTTGTGATCCTCACTCCAAACACAGACTAGTGAGGTCGGTTGAACATGGACAGAAAGAATATTTTGGGGGCAAAAGAAGGAAACATATCTGTCAGGTGGTCATCTTTGTAGGAGGAAGCAGACAGAGCCAAGACTTTGTGTAAGACCACAGAGAGCATGAATGGGGAGCAGCAGCATTCCTGGTTAGGGTATCCCAGTTAGCATTTAGGTGGTGATTCCTGGAACAGACACTAAAGCTTCAGAGTAGTGAGAGCCCACTGGGGATGAGTGATGTAGCAATGCAAATTTAGATGCCTGTCAAGCATAGCCAACAAAGTGGGAGGAAGATGCAGTGAAGCAGGACATGGTTAATATTAGTTCACTTTTCAAAACCTCAGCAGTGGAGGCAACCAAAACATCCTGGGGAGAAAGGACCGTGGGTTGCCAGCTTTCCCAGTGTGTCCTCACAAACACATACACCTTTCCCCCTCAGTAAAGAACATGTTTTTGCTGCACATCACAATCATGAAATGCTAAAATCATGGAATCATTTGGTTTGAAAGGGGCCTTCAAAGATCATCCAGTCCAATCCCTCTGCAACAAACAGGGACAATGCCATGAAGAGATGAGCAAGGTGCCTGGGCAGGCATCAAAAATAATCTAACTTGGAGAATGATGAATCCTTTGGAGGCTGTACTGCATCTGCCACCTGAACTATCTGGCATGGCTTTGCACTGGGTAAGGAAGATACCCTGAGTGGCCTGTTGAAAAGTCTTGCTGCAAATGAAGAAGTTGCCTTGACAAGGCTAAGAGCCATAAACAAGTTTCTGGTTTTCCAGGTTATATTGGGTTTGTGTGGCAATGTTTTGGTGGAGGTGGGTGGGGGATTCTGGCACTGATTTGAACTTCAGTGCTGGTTGATGAGTTGACCCTGGCTGGATGCCAGGTGTCCACCAAAGCATTTCTATCACTCCCCTCCTCAAATGGACAGAGGAGTGTAAGTATAATGAGAGGCTCATGAGATAAGGACAGGGAGAGATCACTGACTGCTTTGCCTGGGCATCTCTAGAGTTGGTATATTCTCTCATATATTCTTATTCTTCTCTTCTTTATCTGTCTTTGCTCTTGTGAAGATTTCCCCCCACCCCGCCCCCCTTCTTAAATATGTTATTTCAGAGGCTCTGCCACCATTGCTGATAAACTTGGCCTTGACCAGCAATTCATGTGCCTTGGAGTGTCTGGCACTGGGTCTGTCAGACATGGGAAGTTGTGCTGCTTGATCCTCTAACATACCTGCCCCACAGCATTATCAAGTTCCTGTCTTTGTGCAGGCTAGATTATATTTAAGGAAACAAACCCATCATCCCTCAGGGGTGGAGGTAAGCCCATGTTTGCATTCTCTGTGTAGCACAAAATTAACCAACTGCAGTTGCCAGTATGTTGCTCCTGTGAGGAAACATTCAGTAATCTGCCTCCCATTACTTCTTTGGTTTCTTTATTTTTACCTTTTTTTTTTAAACTTTGTTTTTTTACCACCTCTGAAATCACAGTGGAAAAATCAATGTTATCAAAGCCCTAACCACCTAGATTAGATTGCATGCATAAAGACCTAGAGATCAAATGATAACAAGCAGCTGCCCACTCTTAGAAGGGAAGTGAAAGGTTACCCATCTGCTGAAATATGAATTCAGACAGATGTGTAAGCTGTGCACAGCAGAGAATCCTGTGTCAGCAACTACTTTCCCTGTCATCTGCTTGGCACAGCACAGCTCTGTTCGTTTTCTTTCCCTCCTAAACCTCACAGAAAGAAATGATAATGCTCAATGCTTTATGGGCATCATGGTGCTGTGAAAGTTAAGTGCCTGAAACATTTAAAACTTGTTGAAAGCAAAAATATTTAAATGTGCTTGATTATCTCACTGATTAATATCTGACCATAGAGAAGATGTGTGATTAGGATGCAACTTCCTTCCTATACTGCTAGCCCACACAAGTGGCATCCCAGTGGTGACTCTATGGGAGCAGTAACTCCTCCAGTCCTGAAGACTTGGAAGGAGATTTTCCTCCTTGCAGAGCAATCCCTTGTGTCGGTTTCTCTCTGGGTGGCCTCAGATCATTGGTGTGGTTAGTGGTTACAGCCTGCTCTGTGGTATAGATGTGAAATGAGGGAGTCATTGTCTCATTGAAGTGGCCAGCCAGCACCTCATTTGTCTGCCATACTGCACATCCAGTTGCACCATTAGGCATATAAACCACTTCTAAACGATCTTTTTTAGCTCTTACTCAGGCCATGAAGCCCACTGCTGGAGAGGTGGGATTGGGGCATTCCATGGTGTAGGTCTCTTGTAAAAAAACAGTCATATGAAGAAAGCACAGGTCTAAAAAGAAATCAGGTCACTGAATTCAACATATTCAGGTTAAAATGTAAATGGTTAGGAGTACAGAGTGATGACAGGCTCTGAGAAACTACTTTGTTAGTTGTTGCAACGAGACATGAAACTGAGTGACTGAGTCAAGCAATAAAAAATGTTACCACAATGGGTCTCACTACAGGATCAAAAACATAGAAATTATGTCAGCAACTGCATACTTAACTCTGCTTGTATCTTTGTCTCATGCGTGCAACATTTGTGATGTGGAAATTCACTTGTTCTCTACAGCCTAGTGTAAATTAGTCAAACACTGCCAGATAATTCAGCAGAACTTTCTTGCAGTAAACCATTGACTTCAGAAAGCAGCAGTTGTTTGGAAATATTTTGCAATATTTTGTCTTCTTTGAGGTGATAGACTTAATTTAAAAAATTTAGATCCACTTTAGCAAGAATATGATCTTAAGCCCTTAAGTAAGGGACTGTGACTTGTGCTACACATTCTCTCTTGGGATTTCAGGAACAAACATATATTTTCTGGTCTATAAAACAGTTTTCTGTGGGTTGAGAAGGTAGGTAAGTGAGATTACAAGTGCCTGGCATCTTCACTCAATTGGTCCTTGGCAGTACAAGGGTTGTATCATTTCATTCATCATTGTAAGGGTTCATTACTGCAGTCATAACCTGGGATAACCTGGGGAGATACTTTCACCAGAAATGGTTCGTAAACCTTTTTAAGATAAGCAGTCAAAAGAGAATAGTAAGAAACAGACCAAATACAACATAATCTAGAAAAAATTCTTCCTAAAGTAAAAACCCCCTAATTTCAATAAAGCAGATTTCCCCTTCAGAATACCTTTAGATATCCCAGAAACATTTTGATGAAAAATTGAAGTGTGATAATTGGAAAAGGCTTATCTTATGTCTCATGGGAGTTGCTGTTCCTTGTAATTTCTATTCCTTTTTCTGTCTAAACTTCTGTGAGATCTTAGACCATGGAATGACATTACTCACTGCCTACTCTCTCTGCCCAAAGCTAGGAAACAGCCTGATCCACAAGCTCAAACTACAAAAGAGAATAAAAGTATCAACAAGCATATAACATCTCAGCTGTGCATCTTAGTGCATTTTATAAACTAGCATTTTTGCCATAAGAATTTCCTGATAAGTTTAAATTTACAGCTTTGTTTCACCAACATTTTCTCCAATAGAATAAAATCTGTTTAATCAGCTTCTCTGAAGTCAGTGAATATCAACAGGAGGATACTCTTACTGCTCCTCATGCTTCTTTCTGGAACTCAGGCCTGCTATGAGCTCAGATGGTTCTAAGAAGTGATGCTGCAGTAAAGCAGAGAAGTGCTCTGAGTATGACTGTGCTCCTCCTTCAGAAATTCCATGTTTAGTCTCACCAGAAATCACATCTGAATCTTTACCATGATCAACAAACTGTTTCCCATCAGGTTTTTGGGGTTTTTTTCAGACTCACTTCATTTTCAAGATAAATACCAAGTTCCTTGGTGGAAGAAAAGTGGTGATTCGTGATACCTTTCAAACACAGTCATACCTTGGGCTAGAGGTGAGACCCAGGCACTGACTGTGCAGTCTCTTTCCCAAGTGCTCTGTTTACAGAGCTACCAATCTAATCCCTGAGCCCTGTTTGCTCCTGGGGGAAAAAAATCCCTGTAGAAGGCCTTTAGGAAGGCTCTGTCTTCCCTGACTGGTTTGACAGAAGTGACCAAGTGATAAAAACATTGATGGGTGCTGGTCAGTGTGGGATGGATATGAGGTACTGACACCTCATAATGTGAGAGGAGGGCTGCGTCTGGCAAGCGGATAATGGAAGCAGATGGGAGTGAGGTAAAATGGGAACAAAAATGATCAAAGGGGAAGGAAGTGAGGGATATTACAAAATATAACGCTGAAAAGACATTGTAAAGACAACAAGAGATGGGAATAAGAGAAGTCTAGAAAAGCTGAACAAAGAAAGAGGAAGAAATAGGGAGAACATAAAACTAAATACAGAAATACCAAAACCAGCAAAAATGACTGACAAGTAAAAAACTACATGCAAACAAAAGAAGGAATTTTTGATGGAATTAATGAGAAAAAATATATATTGACAATGTAGGATGATCATGATGAGAAATATAAGTAGAAAACATAAACAACTTGAATTTAAATACATAATTTACATTTTATAGTCCAAAAAGAATGATGAAGAGACTAGAACTTCAGCTGATGGCTAGGTTTTTGAATTAGATTAGACTGATCTAAATTTAACTGAAGAAACATGAAATTAGATTGGAAAAGCATAGGGGTGCATGCTACCTTTCTTTTAGAAATAAAAAAGGCAACATACTGTGTCATTTCAGAACAAGTGGATTCTGGAACATGTCAGACAATAGCTTTGCTTTACGTATATTTAAATATTTTCTTTCCTTAATTAATGGTGGCAGAAAACTAACATGTGGTGAGATTTGAAAAACCACAATTACCATATTAGCTAAGCGAGAGCAGATTTCCTTTCAGAGCTCTAACATATGAACCAAAATCAGCTAACACAGAGATTAACAAGGAGCTGTGTTAGAAAGATCAAACTCCTTCCACAGTTGCAGCAGTGTAAAGGTGAAGTACGAAGGACCTGTGAAGAAGGGTGACTGATTGAAAGAAACTGTGTTGAAAAGGTAAGTAACTTTGGAATTCACCAAATGGTGAATTCTTCACCTTCTGAAAGATTGCTGTTTATGCTGGATATTGAATATATTACAGACTAAAAGCACAAGATACATTTAAGTTAGAAAGCATCTGATTATGGAATATGAGCAATAGTTTTTGTAAAAGATCAGCTAAAACTCAGATTTATCTTTTAACTAACCGCTAAAAATCTGATCTACATTTTGATGACTCTCATTCCATGAAAACATGTTGATAATATTCAGTTTCTTCACAGGCTAATCTTGGTATTCCAAAGGTAAGTTGTTGTCTGAGAGAGATGTTGGAAGCTGTTACTAGAAGCAGAAGTGCTTGTCCAAATATATATTACAATCATGACGGACTTGGTGATTTGAAGTCACAGATGGTTTTGTAATGGAGAGGGATTTTCTACTTCTGTTACTCGTTATTTGCTGATTACATGACTGCCATGTGTTATGAAGTTTGCTTTGCAAGACACAGATCCATCCCTTCACTCCCAAAGTTACGAGAGAGAAGCGCTAGAAGTGCTTCAGTGAGATATCCCACAATGACATATCAGCAAATGCCATTACCAGTGGAATGAGTGCCTACTCTGAATTTGCTGCTTTTAACAGGGTTTGAGCCCTTGTTTCAAACTGTCAGAGACTGTGAACAGGAATCAGTGGTTTTCTTCAGACAGTGTTTACAGAAAGTAAGTTATCTTAGGATCGAGGCTGCCATATGTAGCTGTGTTACTACAAAGATGTTATGTGTAGCTATGTTACTACAAATATATACACCTCAGTTTATCAGGAGTAAACATACTGTGACTTGCAGCACTTGAGGGATAGGAGATTTCAAAATGAAGCTTGTGTTTTCTTTCTAAGAAAGACTAGGAAGGACCTTCCAAGCCTTATCTCAAGATTATTTCCATTATTAAAATTTGACATGCAAATAAGTTAGCAAACCAGCACAAAAATGTAGTTAAAAGAAAAGTCAAAGCCTTTTATAGCAAGGTTCAAAGGATGGCCTGAAAACCTGTGAAGTTTTGATGATGGAAATTGTTATGAATTATAAAATTATCAATAATAGAGTGAAGAGTACTTCACTATTGTGATTAAGGATGTCTTGAAAGATTCTCAAGGACTTCTGTCTTCATCTCCCTTCCTCTGCACTGAAACTCACACATCTTCTTTTCCTCCATGTTACTGGACTTTATAAAACTATTTTCAAGTGCTTAACTATGTTATGGGTTTAATCACAACCTGCTCCAGATCTGTGATGACAGGGAGTGGCTTAGTCCAAAGAGTGATAAGAGTGCCATAGTAATCTTGTAGTGACCCTGCTGAAGTTATTTGAGTCACAGATAGATTTCACATTTTTTTGCTTTGTGTGCATCAAACAATGAAGATTGCTGTTCAGCAGTAATAATCAAAACATGCTTTCACCACATATGCATGCACATTTAGGTAAAACAAGACTCTAATTTCAGGGCTTTCAGGTATCTCTGTGTTGTTCCATGCACATGTATTTGGTTATAGCTGAAGTCTTGGAGACTGAGTCATTGAGAAAATGACATGTGTCTGCTTAGATGATTATGAACCATTATGACATGGTGCTTTAAACGTACCAGTTCTCCTTTTGACACCCGGCAGAGGTTTTGTTCCATTCATGGGGTGTTGTCAGTGGAAAGAACCCACAAGCTTAAGCTGGTGAGGAGCCACTGCTACTGTTATATGCTCAGTTTAGAAAAAAAGGTGAGTGAGCAGAACATCTGTCATCCTGCATTTCTTTAGGTCCAGTGTTCTATTAATTTAATCGTATCTTAGAATCTTACAGGACTGTCTGTATTTATGCCATGTGGCATCTCTAATGAGATGCCAAACACAATTTCAAAAAAAAGTTAAAAGAGGAGGGGTTACCAGTTTTATTTTCTTTCTTTTTCCCCCTTCCTGCTAATGCAAACATCTAAGCCGTGTTCAGAATCAAGGTCTGGAAAAGAAACATTTTTAAGTTTTAAAATTCAGGAATCACAAAATGAAACACTTCCATGTCTAGTTCCAACTAGCTTTAGCAAAAGATCGGAATAGCATGAACCTGAAAAACAAATGTTTGTACCAAACAGGCAAATACAACCGCATTTTACTTATTTACCTGCATTTACATATTTTATGTTAGCAGATTTAGACAAACATTTGGATTGTGTGCATCTAGACATATAAGAGATTACTATTTTTTTTTTCTTCTAAAACATCTGCTAATCAATTTGGTAATTATTACTTGTCTCATTTCACGGTTTTACTCTAAGCAGTCTTGTTGATTTAAATGATTGATGTTGAAACTACTCATCTGCATGACTTTAGGTTCACCCTTTGCAAAACCAGGTCATCAACCAAGACATGTTCTGAGCACAATGGCAATTAACACCCTGCTTATTATGATTCTAATTCTACCTTGTTAAATCGTGAGAGTGGGTATCGAGGACAGCAGCATGGGACAGAACTCTTTGGAGACAGGGTTGCTCTGGAGACACGTGCTTTATTGCCAGGGCTGAGGGTGGAAGGAGCCCTGCTCTCAGCTGCCAGCCTCCAGCTGAGAGGGTCCTCCGAGAGACCAATTTCCTGTTGCTTTACAGTTTTATCTCTTTCTCTATTGAATATTCTAACTTATAGTAACCAACTGGTGTGGGACACAAATCCTAATACATTTAAATACAGCCTATAGGAATTACTACATTACCATAGGGGCTACATTCTAAACCTTAAGAGATAATATCTAAGTTACCCTGTTCCTGTCAGCATGGCAAAAGCCCTTTGCCCCTTGAATCTTTGGCATTCCTTTGTTTGCTAGAGATGTTGCTCCTGTCTTCTGGGTGACCTGCTCACATCTCAAAGGTCACCACCATTTCTACTTCACTCATGGGCTCTATATCTTCAGAATTTCCTGCCAAGCAATCATATTTATAAGGTTTTTCTGTCTCACCATTTCCAGCATTACCTTGATTATTTTAAAAACAATATCATGACATAGGTAGACTAATAAGTAAATTAGTAAAATATCTGCATGCAGCTTGTATGTTTTCAGCACAGCAACATTTTCCTTTACATAAAAAACAAACTGGTATTGCTATTGCTTGTGAGGAGGAAGTGGTGGTTATTTCAATTTAACTCTGTACCTTTAACTGATGCTGTTATTTCTTGTTTTCTAGATTAGAGTGTATTCTTGTTGAGGCTGATGGTAAATGTGCTTGAGGTAGCCAAAACAGGCTTTAAAAGAATCACACATCCTCTTTCGCCTGGCCTTCAGACAATTTGCAGATCAGGTAAGTACTAAGATGAAGCAAGTAATCTATAATCCATGTATATGTGTGGCAAATGTATGAAACTGAACATGTAAATGGGATTCTACTTACAAGGATGGACTAGTCTTAAAAGTACTTAATGGCTGAATTTTTTTCTCTATAGAATTCTGTGTTTTTCATCAGGTCTGTCTTTATTCATTGTGTTTTGTTTGTATAATTCAAATAGTATATTTGTTCTTAAGATTGTGGTTTAGTCTTATGTTTGAGTACTCGCACACTGCTTTCGTAATGAAAAACAATGTGATGATGTGGCTAAAATGGAAAAATACTAAGCTCAAAAATTCAAGGCTTATATATTTAATATTCAGAACATAGATGTTTTTGAGTGTACATGCACAGATGTACTACCCATATGTAGTACATATCCAGTGTTAGGACACACCACCTTATACATATATATATATATATATGTATGTGTGTATTTATTTATTTATTCACATTAATGCTAAATAAAGATATAAATATGCAGGCTATAAATTATAAAAGTTGTAGTCATGATTTTCTAAGACACTTTTGCCTGCTCAGCTGTTGCTGATTTTTACCTTGAGAAAAGATAGTTGTTTGCCGAATTTGTTTTGAGAGAGGTCAGTTGTTGACAGTTTTTCCCTTGGGAAAAAATCAGCAACTGCTTAGCAGGCGAAAGTTTCTTAGAAAATAATGTCTACACAAGGTGCCTACTGAAACACTGTTAGAAAGATTTAAATTGAAAAGGAAACTGTGTTTATAAGAGTTGTGATTCAACTTCCTCAGCAGCCAGTGCATCTTTTTAATAACTTCTGTGAGTGCTGTTTCAAATTCAGAAAAGGAAGTCAGAGCAAGAGATTTAAATCAGGTCTAAATCTGATCTCTGCAAGTCTGACTTCAGTTGGAGTCCTTTGCTACAACTCTCATACTAACCATCCTCAGGAAGCTTCTGCTGGACAGCGGAAGTAATTTGGTGAATAAATGTGTGGCTGGTGGTGCCTTTTTGAATTCCTGTAGGATCAGGAGCAATATGTATTTTTCCTGTGATGAATAGTTGTTGTTCCCCATACAATCTCTGCTGAGCTCTTCTGCAAACTAAAGAGCCTTTTCTTAGCGGTAATCTGGAGAGATCTCCCCTCTTAGCCCTCCTTGCAGGCTGTAGGAAATACCCATGGCTCCCTTTCTTCTAAACACCCTCACCTAATCACCTTCTTTCTCTATGTTATGCTCATGTTCAGAGTGGCTTTGTCTAAGTGGAATGAAGAGTGACTTTTATAGAGAAGACATGCTGTCAGACTCTGTACATTTTAACCCTGGAGGTCTTAAAAAGACGTGAAAGGCAGACACCTAGAATGATATTTTTCTTGCAACAATAAAATAACAGTTTCTAAAATAATAACCTAGACAGGTACCCCTTTAAATCTGTCCAACTGAATTAATTCTGTCCAACTGAGTTACTGTAGCTGCAGCCAAGTGCAAAGGGTAAGAGAAACACCAAGCAACTTCATGAGTGTGTGGCTGGATGAGGTCAGGAAGTGTAAAGCAGCAGACAGTGACTAAAATTGTCACTGTTCTACTTTGAAGACCACAGCCTCAGGTTAATTGCATAACTTGCCTGCTTGCCCTATACATCCCTGCACTTCTGAGAGACACCGTTAAGTTGTTTAAAATTTGCTTCAGAAGGTGTTCAAACACTTTCAGGCTGTCATATTCCTGCAGCTTCTAAAAATCACTTTTGAAAAGCCAGCAGCCGAAGCTAGGGAGATAAAGATTTGTTTAAAGGGCAGGAAATCCAGATAAGCTGTGATGCCTTAGCAACATCATATAGTTCAGGTCTTTACCCAGCTGCAGCCCTCTGTCATGAGCCAGCAGCCCCACATGAGTCATCCTCGTTATGTTTTAGCAGAGTGTTCTGTCCTTTCCCTCCCCCAATTTCCCCATCATATCTGGACTCATCTGCCCCACTTTTCCCAATTCTCTCTCTCTCGTTTTCAATATTAGGTAATTCCCAAACAGAAAAGTTTTGGGTTTGTAGACTTAGAGTTGACCCATGTGCTCTTCCCAATTAGTAACACCACTAGCAAAAAGCAGACAAACGCTAGACAAAACTGCCCTTCACAGCCTTGACAAATATGGGACCTAATGTCATCCTGTCCCTGAAATTACTGCCTTGCTCATAGATGCAGTTCTCAGAGAGCTGCCAGTGGAAAGAAGGGGAGGACTCAACTCATGCAACGGAATGCTAAGGAATTAAATCTCCTGCCTGTGAGCTCCTGTGTGAGGTGGAACAAGTTATTTGAGCCCAGCTTCTCACATGTGGCCACCAATGACATGTTCCCCATTTTATTTTTCTGTGACTTTAGACTCTGTGATCTGATTTGCAGAAGTCTGATCCTGGATGCAAATAGTCAATGGATTTAATCCTTCACCTAGCTGAAGTCCTTCATCATTTTAAGTACCCTTAACAGTGATGTTGAAGCAGGTAGTGTCTCAAACTGAACATCTTAAGTGGATACTTATCTCTAATGACTCAGATTCTCCCTTATAAATAAGGGTAGTAATACTTATTCACCACAGGGTGTTGTGCAAATTAAGTAATCCCCATTTGTAAAACAGTTAAGTATCATAGAGATAAAGAAAACAATTTTTTTTTCCATAGGGTATTGTCTGAGCTGCACACTGAACACTGCACAGTGAATCTTTTCACTGACCAAATAAAAGACGCCAGTGCTCAGTCTGTTTATACATTGTGTGCTATCCTTTGCATTACAAGAAGCTATTATTCTGTTGCTCTTAAGTGACGTCAATTGTTGCATTACTCTTATGAAGTATACTAAAGAAGTGCTGTTTATTTTTTCCATATTTCCCTCAATACATTGCCATTGTCATACAAAAGTTCTCAAAGTAAAATTTAATTTATTCTAATTTCTTGTGGTACAAATTCGATGTGAAGTAGCAGTCTCATATATAATTTATTAGCCTATGAATAAACATTCACTATATGTCTGTGCTCTTAATAATACCAAAAAACCCCATTCACTTTCTACAACTGCATATTTTGTAGAGATATGTGATTTGTTAACATGCTCCAGTGATGAGATTCTGTTTTGAGTAGATTTTACTTCCAATTTTGTTTTTCTACTTGTTTACACTTCTTGTACTGGTTTCCTGATCCAATCTACTTTTTTTTTTTTTTTCAGAAACACTTGGGAAAGTATTTTGAGATCCTTCTGAACATATTTTTCTGAGAAGTGTACTGCCAAAATGAATTTTGTAAGTACCTAATTGATAAACTGTATTAGTATATCAATAAAGCAATGACTTTGTAAGACTCAGTTCCTTGAGGTTGCAGATCCAAACACCATAATTTCGGGAGAGAAAACCTGAAAAGATGTTTCTGACAGCAGAGCTCAATGTCAAAGCACACTCTTTATTGGATTTTCACTACAGGTTTGGTGTTTGTGGTGCAGGCAAATTTGTCTCAGGCTAGCTATCACAGATTGCCTGTCTAGTTGAGTAGAGAGAAGTAATCATTTTTCAGCTTGATTTAGTCAAGCTACATTACTATGACATACACAACATGTTAGAAATGCCTGTTTGCCTTGTGTGATAGTAAAAAAAGACTAGACCCCTAATTCAAATTCAGACTTTTACACCATAGAGCCTTCTGTGACAGCAGACTTGTCCTTTCTGCATAAAGCACTTGAATATGAAGGCCTTTGAGACATCCAAAAGGATTATTTCCACACTCGTATTTTAAGTATGATTTTATGAAATTTCCTAGATAATTTTTTCAAGCTTTGTCTGTAGTGCTAAATGCATTTGTAATTGGATTGTGTGGTCAGTTATCTATCATGTTTCTACTATGCAGGGATTAAAGACTAACATCTGTATATTAACTGGTATTATCCTTTTCTACAGACAGACCCTTGCTCCACAGATTACCCCTATGATTCAGACTATGCTTCTCAGATCATGCCACCTTGTTCTAAGCTGGAAGTCAGGAACTTCACAAAAGCATTTCTGCCAGTTGCATATTCATTGATTTGTATCATCGGCCTCTTTGGTAACATCTTTGTGGTGATGACCTTCGCTTTATACGAGAGAACCAAGTCCATGACGGATGTGTACCTCTTCAACATGGCCATAGCAGACATACTCTTTGTTCTTACTCTTCCACTGTGGGCAGTGAATTACGCTGCTGATGAATGGATTTTTGGTGACTTCATTTGCAAAATGGCTAGAGGTATCTATGCAATCAACTTCAGCTGTGGCATGCTGCTTTTGGCCTTTATCAGCGTGGACCGGTACATTGCTATCGTACAGGCAACAAAGTCTTTTAAACTCAGGGCAAGGGCTCTCGCACATAGTAAACTCATTTGTTTGGCTGTGTGGATATCATCAATTTTAATCTCTAGTTCCTCTTTCCTGTACAGTGAAAGTTACAGCTTCTCCATCAATGAAACCAAAGAAATTTGTGACTACAGATTTGATGGAATGTCTGAAAGCACGATGCTGAAATCGCTGCTACTCTGGCTACAAGTTGCATTTGGATTTTTTATACCTTTCGTATTCATGACTATTTGCTACACCTTCATTGTCAAATCCTTACAACAAGCTCAGAATTCCAAAAGAAATAAGGCAATCCGTGTGATTGTATTGATTGTAGCTGTTTTCCTAGTTTGCCAGGTGCCTTATAATATTGTTCTTCTCATAGCAGCTGTCAACATGGGCAAGATCGGAAGATCATGTGACAGTGACAAGATAATGACTTATGCAAAATACACCACGGAAGCCATAGCATTTTTACACTGTTGTGTGAACCCCATGCTCTACGCATTTATTGGTGTGAAGTTCAGGAGTTATTTTGTGAAGCTAATGAAGGGCCCATGGTGCAAGAGAGACAAGAAGGACAATAAACGTAGTTCAAGGGCAAACTCTGATACTTACCATTCAAGACAGACCAGTGAAATTCTGACTGACAATGGATCATCTTTTACTATATAATACAATTTGAACAGCATTACTACTGAAGGGCTCTTCTCACCAAGCAACCCAAACCAATGCCACTGTGCATGTGATAGCAAGTCATCTGAGCTTCTCTGCACCTCTAAAGGAGATCCAATGACCTACAACGCCTTTCAGGAAATTAATTAAGATAAAGGACTAATACTTTCCTGTGTAAAACCAAAGCCTAATTCACTTCTCTTAATGCTCTTCTAAAGTACATTCTCTTGGAATTATAAAATGAAGTTTGCAGAGGAACCCTCATCGTTGTGCAAGGAAAAATTGCATCTCATCTGTCCTACAACACTGAAATATCCCCAGAATAATAAGTAAATGAATAAGGTTATGTCTAGGCTCTTTCTTACATTTATGTTGTTTCTGTTAATTACTTCTACCTGGAAATCCTACTGAAGTGTAGCTCTCTACTATGCTTATATTGCAGACCAGTCACGTTGTGACAATACTAATCCAAAGAGATGGCATTTTGAGCAAAGCACGACAAGGAATGCAAACTGCAAAATGAAAAAAGAGGCTCAGGACTGCTGACACAGCTGGGCTGCAGTGCATGGTCTTCTAAACTTCTACCCAGTGCTATTCTGAACAGAGAATGAGGCTTTGCTAGAGAGTTTCTTCTTTCTATTTGGCACAGGATTCAGATGCTGGAATCCAAAAGAGCTGATAATCTCATGAATATATCTTCGCGAAAAGTTGTCTTTCTAGCTGAAATTCATACTCAACCTTTTAAAAAACAACTAATTGCAGTATGAAACTACAGTTATTCCAACACAATTTGTTGGAATGTGATTGGTGACAAAATATGAAGCATTTTTTTGTATTTAGCTACCGCTAGCAAAGATTCCTTAAGAATGTATTTACCAGATCAAATATGGATAAATATAGTTTCAAAATTATTTAGAGGTTGTTATTTAAAAAAAGAGCAGAATCTGATTTAGTTCAGCCAGAATTTTTACTGAGTCAGTATTTGAATATAAGAATATTTATAATAGATGCAATTAGTTTTACCCATCCTTGACTCTTCAGCAAATCCTCAGTGGATCTTCTGCTCATTGAGTGAGTTTTACCACTGTTGCAGTCACTATGGGACAATGAGATAGACAGACACAGGAGCTGAAGATGCCTTGAGGAAATCATTAATATGGCACATGAAACTAGTACTGCCTTGGCTGGTACAATCCATCCTTGTTTCCACTGCAGTGTCAGGTTTTTAAATATCAGTGCCAGATATAATAAAGATTGCATATATTTATCGTAACTGAATAGCATTTTTGCAAGAATATGATAGACAATTATGTAAATACAGATGCATGCATTTGCTGTACATAGAAGTGATGATTTTCTGGAAGAGAATTCAGCAAATAAAAAATGTAACTGAAAAGGGAAAAAAACCCCACTCATATCTAAGAGTTCCCTTCTCCGTGTGTTGCCTTGAAACACTCTCTTACTCAGCTGAAAATCTGTCATATTGGAACAGTCTGTCCATCAGGGGCTCCGTGAGGGAGCATGCCCCAGGGTGGGAAGTCCAGAGCTGAAGCAGCTGCAGTGGCTCTTGGGCAAGGCTCCAAATTGTCCTCCACCTCCTGCCACCCCACTGCCATGCCTGCATTGGCCTTTGAGCACTGAGCAACCCAAACACTGCCCCAATGGGGTTTGGGGACCATAGAGCAGCCTAGGGACAGTCACTGACTGGGCACTGTCACTGTCCACCAGCAGTGACTGGCTGACAGACACCAGGAGAGGGCAGGGAAATTGTGCCATAGCCTTCCTGAAGTGGTTCCTGGCTGAAAGAGCATCCTCCTTTAGGGGTGAGGGCAGAGAAAGAGAACAAAGCAGAGTCCTGCAGAGCTGGGCCTCCCCAGAGAGAGGGGTCAGCCTGGGACCTCGCAGGTTGCCGGCCGCTCATGACTGTGAGGGACACAGGCAAGCTGGAAGTGGTGGTGTGGGACAGCACAGCTTCTCAGATGCTGGACTTTATGAAGGTAAAATGCTCACTGGAAATGACATTGAAGTGTACACAACATACCCAGCTGCTCCCCAATGCATATGGGAGAGAAGTCCTCCTGAGGGAAGGGGAATATGGTACACATGTGGGACTAAAACAGCACTTGGAGTACCAAGGCCTTGCCAAAAGTCCTGCTTAAGTTGCAGCCAAAATCTTGATTGACATGAATGAGTGCTCTGTCCCTAGGAAAGATGTGGGAGGAGGACAGGGTGGATTCCTGTGATGGTTTAACATGTCTGGCTGCCAAGACAAAAACCTCTCTATCACTCCCCTCCTTAAACTGGACAGGGGAGAGAAAATTTAATGAACGGCTCTTAACATAAGAGCAGGGAGAGATCACTCACTGATTGCTGCTGTGGTACTTGGAGAAGTTAATTGGATTTATTACCAGTTAAAATCAGAGTAAGATAATGAAAAGTACAACAGATTTTAAAAATACCTTCCCCCATTATATCAGCGTCTGCCTGTTTCCAAATGCCCAGCTACCCTGGCAGCAGATATATTGGAAGGAATCCATTTATGGCTGCGCCATTCCCGTGATTCCTCTGGGTTCTTGTGGCCCAAAGACAGCTCTGGAGATGGTTATGATGAGGTACAGAGAGAGTGACTCAGCCGAGGGGTTCAACCTTAAGGCTTTATTGTTCCTTGGTGGGGAACAACAGGACCAAAGGTCTGACTCGGTGGAAATCCTCAGCAGAGCCCCCTAGCAGCCCCCTGACTCTGCTTTTTAAAGGGGGGTGGGTCACAGAGGTGGGTGAAACCGGGGTCCAATGGTAGGGGGAGGGCTGGCACCCAGCCAACCACTTGACAAGCCAGGTTTGGAGTGATTGACAGATCCCATGGGGTAGTAGCTAATGATTGACAACTGACCAAAGGTGAGGTGTGGGGAAGGGGTATACAGGACAAACCATTTAACAGAACTTAACAATAATCAATAAACCTGGGAAAGCTAAAATGCACCACCACACCCCAGCTTGTCCTCCTCCCCAGACGTAGCTTTGTTCCTGATTCTATAGCTCCCTCATAGGTAGCAGAAAGACGGGAATAGGGGTTATAGTCAGTTTATCACGTTGTTTCTGCCACCACTTCCTCCTCAGGACCAGTTGTTCTTCCCCTGCCCAAGCCTGGAGTCCCTCGTTCAGTCTTCCATGCTTTCCTTCAGCATGAGTTCTTTCCATGGGCTGCAGTTCCTCACAAATGCTCCAGTGTGGGCCCTTCTCTAAGGCTTACAGTTCTTCAAGAAAAGGCTGCTCCAGCATGGGCTCCCTGTGAGGTCACAAGTCCTGCCAAGAAACCTGGTAGCTTGGGCTCCTCTCTCCACAGGGATACAGATCCTGCCAGGAGCCTGCTACAGTGGGGGCTTCCCACACATTCACAAAGTCACAACCTTCTTTCAAGCATCCACCTGCTCTCATGTGGGGCTCCTCCAGGGTCTGCAGGTGGATCTCTGAGCCACTGTGGAACTCTGAAAGCTGCAGGGAGACAGCCTGCCTCACTGTAGTCTTCATCATGAGCTGCAAATGTATCTCTTCTCTGGTGCCTGGAGCACCTTCTCCCCCTCCTTCTTTGCTGGCCTTGGTGTCTGCAGTGTTGGTTCTCTCACATATTCTCACTCTTGTCCTCTCTGTGTCCAGTTACTTCTGTGCTAATAACTTTTTTTCCTTATTTAGCATTATTATGGCTGATGGGCTCAGCCTCAGCCAGAAGTGGGTCCATCTTCCAGGAGCCAGGGGACATTGGCTTTGTCAGATGTGGGAGAAGCTTCTAGCAGTTTCTCAGAGTACCCACCCTTAAAGCTCTCCCACTACCAAAATCTGACCACACAAACCCAACACATCTCCCAAGGGGCTGCTGTGCAGGGAGAACCACAGCTCCAGCCAGTGGGATGCTGGCTTTCTTACACGCACTTTGAGGGTAAGTACAGCATGGAAGGCTGGGTAGATAGAAATTTGATTTAGATGTAACACCTCCTTGAGATTTTTTGTGAAATCTACCATAAGGTAAAAGAGAAAGACCAGTTCAGAGCAAAAGCAGTGGAAGAGAACGATTGCTCTGCTCGATGCCCAGAAGGAGATGGCCAGAGTGGCAGGCTGGCCAGTGGATGTGGCTGATGGGCCCTCAGATATTCCATCATTCCTTCAGTGGCCGTGTCAACAGAAACAACTCATGAGTTGGGGCTGATATTGGTAGTTCAGGGCATGAAAAGAGCACAAATTTAGCAGACCCTGGGAACTTGGTGTACCTTTTAATGCTTGTAGAACAACATTTCAAAGCTACTTTTTTAGGCATATTGCATTTTATTATGATTTCCTCCTTGTTGTGGTAGCTGTGTATGACAAACATATGGTAAGATTTTCTTTTTTGTTAAAGGTGTTCCATCTCAGATTTTTGGAAAGATAAGACTTGGTTTTGCACAGGTTCTTGTTTCCCACCACATTTAAAGAAAGAAGGACATATGCAGCATTGCATCATTTCTTACACAGAGAAAATGATAAGCTTTGGGAAGTCTGTTCGTATCTTCCTCCAGCTGGGGACAGAGACTGGGTTGTGGATGGTATTGGCTGCACATACAAGGTCTCTTTAGTTAGCAGGTTCCATTCTGCTTTAGGTGGGTCCATGGTGGCCCTCTTTGATCCTTCCTGTTCTAGCAGTTCTGAGGGACATAAGTCATCGGTGCACACTGATAAATAAAGGCATAACACCTCAGTGCAGACAGTCTAAAGCTAAATCTGTTTTCTGACGTCTGTGATCATGAAAATGGACATGATTTGTTATTCTGCTCCCCACAATAAATGTCAACTTTCTTCACAGGCTGAAATTTAAATTTCATGTGGTGTCTCTTCTATTTATATGTTACATTTCTTAGAAGGGTGAACACTATAAACTGATGAGCTTGCAAGAGAGTCAAAGTGGGCAGATAAGATCAAAGCCATCTGTGCCTTGTTTCTAGAAAAGAAAGGCAGAGGAAAGAAAATGAAAATTATACACCAAGGTAGACAGCATTTGGAGATGATGAGTGGAAACTGAAGGGAAACTTGAAAAAACAGTCTAGAGAAGTCTAGAATAACTTGCTATGGAAGATTATTAATGATGGTTAAGTACATAACAGATATAACTCAGCTTTGGATCTTTGTAGGGCAATCTTGTTATTTATCGTTGTGGAAATTCTGGGGAAATTTTCTTGCTACAGAGCTAGAAGCTACTTGAAGCTTTAAAAATTTGGAGACAATTGAAAAAAGAGTTTCAGATTAATTGAAAATGATAACAGTTTCAAATCATCAAAACAGTTTGACTCATGAAGCATCTAAAATATTTTGACATTTCTGGTTAGTTTTTAGGTACTATAACAAATGCTAAGGAAATGATTTCACAAAACCACTGAAAGTGGTTCCTAATCTACTTTTTATGCTGCTGCCAAGCAATCAGGGTATTCCCTCCAATCACCTCCTATGGCAGGGGGTACCAATCTTCTGTCACTCCTTGTGAATTAAGGGCTCATAGCTTCTTTGAAACAATCTGTGCAAAGTATAGCTAAAAAAAAAAGACAAAAAAAATGCCCTCAAATTTTCCTACACCAGTAGATCTTATTTCTCTTCTGCATGTCCTTCAGGCTGAAGAGGAAATTAAATGGCACCTCCTCTACTGTGGATGAATGACACAAGACCTGGTGGTAATGATGTAACCATTGAGCAGAGTGTTGTTCTCTTGGCCACTTGGAGCACAGTTCAGTTCCTTTTATGATGAGTTCCTTAAAACAATTTCTTCATTTTTGGTTGAAGTAACTCCATTGCCTATCCTGAATAAAAAAGAGTTTAAATATTATTTACTCTAGAAAACAAAGCCTAGTAATTATAAAGCTATTGTGAAGGTAAACATTTTTATCCACCAAGTCAGAGCTGTTTTCCCCACAAACAGAAAAACCCATCGCCTGTACAAATTTCTAGCTGATATCCATAGCCAGTTTTCTTTGCTTTGATGGTATCATGCAACCCAACTGGAAATACTGATGCACCATTCATATTTCTAATGAAATCTTCTTCTTTCATTTACATTTACTGCTTTTTGTTAGAAATATATATTTAATTATTGCATTATGAATTTGGCCTATATATATTAGGCTTAGCTAAACAAGTCAAATTAACATTCTTATACCAAAAGTTTTTGAAGCACTTATTTAATTTTAGTGTAGCTTCATCATTCCCAGACATTTATTTAAGTCAATACAAATTAATGTAATAATAGGTATAATTTGTATTTAATGTATTTAGTCTGTAACAACTGGAATGAATTTATAAATTTCTGATTCACTGAGAATTAGGGGAAGTAGAGAATGACAGCTTCTTCCACAAGAAGCAGTGGCTGAACACTGTAATAAAAGTTTTCTTCAAAATAGAAAATATATGATCTGGATTTATGCCAACCACAGACAGCCGTGGTGCTTCAGGACAAAGCATGGTAGTATCATTTCTGAAGAATTTGTGCTTAGTCCTATCTAGTGGTTAGAAATGATAAAGTAAAAAGCTATCTAATTACCAGAGAACTGGCTATTTTTTCATTTGTTTGTTTTCTATCCCGGATTAGGTCATCCAGATACTGTTTTTATTGTGATTTGTGGTCTCATTTCTGAAATTTTACAGAAACATGGAGCCATTTAAGTAGTTACTACTGGAACTCTAATTGGTATTCTTGATTTTCTTTGTTCATCTTTTTGTTATTCAGATTTAAACCTATGAATTTCTTGTAGGTATCAGACCAAGTTTTGTTTCTAGTCCATGTAATTTTATTTTTTTTGGTATCAAAAATGTTTTTATAAAAACAGTTTCTAGGTACTGTATTGAATTACAGAAATGCAGAATGGAAGAGAAAAAGTAGTACTAAGGTAAAGAAAATGTACTGTTGGGTGGAATGCATGAATGATGTGTATTTATGGTTGATCGCTTGATTTCTGAGAGAGACAATTATGAAAGTTAAGAGTCCTATTAATGCATTTCAGGTGAATTATAATGTATTTTAACAACCTTTCTTGTAATATTATAACAGAAAATTATTATAGCTTTGTATTTATTTTTCTAATTCAGATTCAAACCAGGTTCAGCTCATAACAACAGTGGTAAAAGCAGTACTGTGTTCAGAAACTCTTTGCAGCCTATGGTATTTTTAGACCAGAGGATATATATGTTGGATTTACATTTCAAAAACAACTGCTTTTAAGAAAGAACAATATCAGCAGGCATACTAATAGTGAAAAAAGAGATCAAAGAAGCCGGTGTGCTTTTTACGTTGGAGTTAGTATGACATGAGCACAGTGTTTGTTATTGAAAGTATTCTGTGCTCTGGGATTTTCATAAAAACAGGGGTTTTTTAACAGACTTTTCAATGCAGGAAACATTTTCCACTTTTTTTTCATTAATTTGGGGTCTTAGTCTTCATGAGGCAGCATTCATTTAAAATTATTTCTAATTGCTGTTGTGCTCTAAACAATTTTCATCCCTCTCAAATTTTCTATAAATATCTGTTGATTTGTAATTTGACTTTAAAACATGTCACTGAAATCATGGTTTTAAGATGGCTTTATTGCTTGAACTAGAGGATTTAATTCCTGTTCACTTTTTCTGTTGCTTCTTTTTATTTTCATAAAGGTACAAATTGGGTTTTTTGTGGTAATGATACAACTCTGCAGAAACTCATTAAGCTTATGCAGATAAACATAAGCATTGTGTGAAAAGTATGTTAGGGTGAGGTTCTAAAATATCTTTACCTAATTAAGAGCCAAGGGTCCATCTGTCAAAGTAATACTGGTGATGGAAAGGAAGTAGGGGTTAGTGGTAAGTGGCAGAACATCAGTTTTGCTGCTGTGAGCTGTACCCACATTATTGCTGTTGTTGTCTGCTACAGCCAGTGTAGGTGCACAGGCAAAGCATTCTTCTTGGGAGCTTCACTCAAGGTGAGCTTCACTCAAGATGGAAAAGTGGATGCCATGGTATAGAACAACTGAGTCAATTACGTGGTATCACCTGGTTCAGAAACAGAAAAGTGCACCAGTTTATAAACTCTCTGCAAATCTTTCCTGCTGTCTTCACGCAAGTGTAGATGCCTGGATGTATTTGGAAACCATTTTGGCTTTTTAGCCCCAAACTCATCCCAAACTCAGGATTCATTTTGAGTTTGGTAGCCAGTAAGATATAAAAAAGTACCAGTGCTCCTTGAGTACAAACTTTTGAAATTTCACATTTAATATCATAACTTTTTGTGAGACACTGCTACTTGCCTAAGAATCCCTTAAGATTTCTTCAGAGAGCACACATTTCTTTTAGGCCTAAAATTATTTTCATTGTTTCATTTTTACAAATCGTCTGTGTGCTTCAATTTTAGTTTATCTGCACACTCAGACTGGTGTAAGATTTCCCTCTAGTGGTTACAGCACGCACAAAGTGTCTGAAAGTGTAATGTCCTATCTGTACTATCTTAGGGCTTTGTCATTTTACATGAAAGGATGCACACGCACGTCAGACCTTAAATAGATGTTATCACTTTGTGGATGTAATCAAAGTCTCTTTACACCTTGAATGAAAAGAATCATTTCACAGAGCATAGTGTAGTCACATGTTTTACTTTTTCCCCAAGTCAGATCTTTTTTCATTGGGGGCTGGAGTTGTCTTTGTGTACAAGAGGATCTGTACCCAGTTATATCAGCACCCATTACCAGTTATTGCAGCTTTCTTCATCAGATGGGAGAGTATTGTCCAGTCAGCAGAAATCTCTTTCAGAGACAGTAGTGTGTCTAGAGAACTAAATCTCTGCTGCTTTTTCACTTTACCTGTAAATTTCTATTCTTCTGAGACAGAGCAACATACAATAAAACAGGCAAAATATCACAGGTCCATTTCAGGCTCATTTGCTGGGAGCTGTTTGGCAAATTCCTCTTCTTTTCAGGATTTATAGAAATGAACAATAAGGGAGGAAGTTTGAAATCCATTCTCAAGCTTGTTTTAATTACTATTCTCTTTTGGGGTTAAATTATTATAGAGTCACAGAATGGGTAAGGATGGAAGGAACCACAGTGGGTCAACTGGTCCAGCCTCCCTGCTTATACTCACTTAACAATGCCTACTTGTTTTGTCTTAGGGAGTTACTGGTTTTGCTGCACTGGCAAATAAGTTAATTGATCCTTGTTCCACCCATAAAGTTCCACATAAACTTTATTGCCAGGAGTTAAGCAGAACTATTGAAAAGAATTGCACTCACCTTGTGGCAGTCCACTGAAGAGGTCAAGTGTCTCTATACACAGGGCTTTCTCTTCAGATTTATTTGTACATGGTACTGATGGCTTCTTCATAAACTCTGCATAACCAGGAAGTATATTTATGTATATGTTTATATATGTATATGTAATGATGTATGTATTTACAGACTTGTGTAGTGTTTCCTAATTTATGAACTTCCAGGTCTCATTTTCATCCAGCTTTTATCTTCCTTAAATTTCTTTGTCAGAGGTCCTAAGCATCCTGCTATTTCATATTAATTTGCTTTGCAGATCACTTTAGGATCACTTCCTCTGCTAGACAGCCCCTGACTAACTGTACAGCAGGGTAGACTCCATGTGGTTTGTGACTAAGTTTTACTCATTATATTAACACTCATTATATTTTCTTCTTGAATATGAATGCATTTGAGTACCAGAGGATTGCTAACGTCTCACCATATCAGTCTCATCGATACTGAGAATGTGGCAGCTCAGTCACTGCTCCACTCTGGGACAAAAATTTGTTATCAGAAGCTTGGTTAAGAAATGGGCAATGAGAGAAATGTAATGCATATATCTAACAGGAGATCATAGGAAAAAATGTAGGGTAAGATTTCATTTCCAGAGAAATCTTTACTAGGACATGCTAACTGATCTTTAGCTTCATGTAGTTTGCGACATTTCCAGAAACTTGATCATATTTAACTTTAACAGGTAGTTAAACCATCCTACAACTAATGGAAACATGGAGTAAAAATGAGGAAAAAAGAAGTTCCAAATGAAACTGATTTGGAAGTTTGCCACTATCACAATAATTCTGCTGTGGTGCAACTCGAATGGGCAGCATCCAAGGCAACAGAAATCTCTCTGTGGGAGCTTTTACAGAGGCCAAGATAAATTACATGTAATTCAAGCACCCTGGAGTATTCTAAATGGTAGACAGTAAATGAGCCGTGCTTAAATGAGAGTAGCTCATGTCAATTAAATTATGACACTGCGTTGTGGATACTGTTACTAAGTTGTTAGTAGTGTACATTCAAAACTAGTAAACTAATCAAAGTAACAAGTTACTAATTCAGGAAGAGCAAGCCCTCAAGCTGTGCTCTTGCAGCCAGGGGAAGTCATGAGCTCAATCTGAAGCTGCTCATCCAAAAAGCCGGAAGGAAGTACGATAAAGCTGAGTTTGGAGGCCACACCACTGTTACATTCTTGGGCAGGCTGTTTGGGGCAGACAGCTGTCTATGCTGCCAGCAGCTGAGTGAAAAGGAGGGATTTAAAAAATAAAGAGAAAGATGAGTCTGTGCTCTACTTTGTGGCTGCTTCTAAACAATTCAGTTTGCTAGTTAAGCAGCTGGCAGCATCCTGCCAGGAGGGGACCTGCCATCCACTTGAAGAAAGAATAAAAAATGTTGAGGTGATCACACTTTGCAGAAAAATGTTGCAGCAGGCCAAGTTCAGCCAAGCTGCTTTCAGCTGTGAGTGAGGAATGGTGTCACTCCACAGCAAGGGCTCCAGGGCTGCTCCTCGTGACTTCAGCAGCATGATGGATATCCCAGTAGCAAATACTGGGAAACAAATAACACATGAAGAACTGGCCACAGATTAGAAATAATTTACCACTCTTTGATGTCAGTGATTACAGTATCACAGTAGTGAATTTTATTAGCTTTCGAATGCACCAGCCACTGTGTTCACATGCAGCAAATAACAACTTTATACAAATAAATGGCTATGTTCCTCACCTTAAATAAACACATGATTTTCTATTGTCATCAAAACTTGCCTAGTAAGAATATGTATAAGAAAACTGAATCTCAAAGTATAATGAAAAACAGGCAAATATAAACATATCACAAACCCATTAATAACTTTAAATAACATGATCAATCAATACACTTTCTAAATGTATTTGTCAGTGCATCTCTTCTGATAAAAGACTTGAAGATTATAATTAAATGCTAAATTTAATTAATTCTAGGAACCATCTGGAACTCCCTTTTGTTCAGTTGATACCAGTCTTGCTTTTTACTTGTATCAGTATGAGGTATGAAGTGTTAGATATTGCTCTGATATTACTAATAGCTATATTTTTCTCTAAAAAAGCAGTTTGCTAGCCAAGTATTTTTGAAAATTATTCAGTAGTATTAAAAGAAAATATCTAATGGGACTTTTTGTGTTTGTGCATGGTATTTTTCATTGTGTCAGTTTAGACACATCCTACAGTACACATAAGTAAATGCAAATTAATGTCAGACTTTGTCCATTTTATGTTATTGTTGGGTTTTATATTGTAGAGGATCATGGAATGGGTTGGGCTGGAAGAGACCTTAAAGTTCTAAACCTCCTGCCATGGTCTGGCATGTCACCCACTAGACCAGGTTACTCAAATTCGCTTCCAACCTGGACAACCCACTCCAGTGTCTCACCAAACTTAAAAGTAAATTCTTTCTTCCTAAAATCTAATCTAAGGCTTTTAAACACTCCTATCTTAAAGCAATTTTCTCTTATCCTATCACTGTGTGCCTCTGTCCCTCTCCAGCTCTCACACAGGCTCCTTTAAGGGACTGGAAGGTTGCTGTAAGGTCTCCCCTGGGAGCCTTCTCCAGGTGGAGCAGCCTCATCCCTGTCAGTCTGCCTTCACAGCAGCGGTGCTCCAGCCCTGTAGTCATCTTTGTGGCCCATCTCTAGACTTGCTCCAATGGTCCATGTATGCTCATGTTTACAGAAGGCCAATATAACTCATGAAGCTGCTGCATACTTATTTGTATAAGTAGGTAAAATAAAATAAAATGTAATTTTGTTTTGGGGTTCTACGATTTTCAACACAGTAGGATCAAGATCTGGATTGTTAGGTATCAGAGCAGTGAAGATGAAGAATGATATATCATTCATCAGATTTTGGGGAATGCAGTGAGTGCAGCACTTCAATGCTTGTTGAATATTTTATATTCTGTGCTACTTAAAAGAAAATTGTCACCACTGATTTATGTCTCTTTGTTCTGTTTATCTATATGCCTTAAGTTTATGGCTGCTACTTCACTGTTAATAATATGATTTTAAAAAGCAAAAGAGCAATTTACAAATCATAGCTTCTCATTGCCATCTCCAGTAGGGAGAAACTTGTGCAACTGCTTCAGGGGTTAGGAAAATTCTTCTCCCAAAAGTCCTTCAGAGAATGGAATGGGAAGGGGATTCCCCTAGGTGCCCCTGTCACTGGCAGCTCTTTTGCAGGGCTATGAGCCTGGCTATGAGCCCTCTGCTGAGGTCTGCAGGCCTTGGTACATGTGCTTCACTTCCTGATGCTGTTTTTGGGGACCTGGTTAAAACTGATAGGGCTTTCAATTAGATTTATGCTTTTTTTTTCAGGTGAATTTGTGAAGTTTTGGCAGTGTTAGAAGATCAGATATGCATAGACATACTGACTTTGTTAACACTTTCAATTAACGCATCAAATGTTTTAAAATTACCAGGGTGGAAGGCCTGTGGAAGTGTAGAGTATTTTACCTATTTACTTTGTCTAATATTTATTAGGCAGCTGCCTGAGATAAAACATGTTGCTCTTTGTGATAGTTTTTAAATAATAAAAAAAGTCTGTTAATGCAGAGATTCCCCACAAACATTGCACAAGGCAATCATCAGCTTGTACCACTGTTCCTTGCTTGCTCCTGTTGGCTGCCAAAGTAGTGGTGCAAAGGTACTTTTGCCTCACAGGGAGCAGTTTTGACTTATTTGGCCATATTTGCTGAGGAACTACTGTGTTGCCAGGAGCGGGAGTGGCTTCATGTGGTTTTGACTGAGAAGTGTGGACTGGGAAGAATTGCAGGGGGCAGGACTTTAGGTGAGAATTTCTGTTTATTCAGTAATTCCCTGACAACCAGCAACCACGAGAAAACAAACACTGAAAAGGTTCACCATAGATCCAGTTTTTGTGTTCAGTTTCTTATACAAACTGAAGTCAGCTACCAGCCTAGGCAGTTACCAGCCTAAACAAATTCTCAGGTATGAAACCTCGTGTTAAGAATACACCCGCTGCTTTCCTGAACTTAAAATACATTGAACAGATGAAGAAGGCAAATTATGATGCACAGTTACTGGAATTTCATTTATTTTTTGCTGGAATAAAAGCTGACATTTGCCACTCAGACAGCTCCCTATCAATGCCAAGATTGGAATATCTTTTCCTTGATGATGATGCCAGGAAGGTTGCCTCACAAAATCCAGTTCTTCATAATGCCTTACTTGAGGTGCCTAAAGTGAAGTATTTGTTGAGAGAAACTCTTGGCAAATGTTCCTTCTTTCCAGATCCCACCATTCCTAGTCTTGAGATTGTATTTCCGTCATTTATACTTTGGAAAAAGCATGACCAGGCCATGGAGTCTACATGAACCTGGTACAAAATGTGATGTCAGTGGGACAAGCTACCAACAGGCTTTGTACTTGTACCTTATCACAGACCATCACGTTTATGTTGACAGCTGATAACTGCTCACCATTTGAACTTGGAACTTATAAACAGTTCAGTGGGGGGTTTTTGTGTAGGCATGTGTCATTTTCTATACTTTAAAAAAAGTAAAAATGCCCTAGACAAACACCAATATTTCCCCCAAAATCACAACCAACTTGCATGCAATGTTGCACTCAGAAAAATCACCATCTGGTTGGAACTTTTAGCTCCAGTTGAGTTTAACCTGAAGTGGGGATCTGTAGAAGCAAATTGTCATATCCTGTGCAATACTAGGACACAACCTATACTCCTCTTGACAGAAGAGAAACAGGAAGACTCAGGAATCTGAAGGGAATTGCAATATAGGTGCAATTAAATGTGTTTAAATGTGGTTTTTAGCCCATTATTTTTGTCCTGTCCCTGTCCATTCTTTTATCTTCACTATACCTGCTTCCATTTTATTTTTCACTCTTATTTCAGATCTAACCTGTAGGGTTCTTGTCTTAGACAAGCATCTGCCCAGATAGTTTTGATTTCTATTGGTTTAGATTTGTAGATTTCCAAAGTGTTTCCAGTGGAACTGTACATAACTATAGAAGGGATTTTAAGATTGTAAACAACATAAGGTTTCCTAGCTACACATCATGGAACTGTCAAAGCAGGTAGAGTGGGTAAACATCTTATGCAAACCAACAACATTAGGGTAGGAAGAAGGGCTTAAATAATTTTCTTGCAAGTGAATGAAGTTCTTGGAGACTCCACATTTCTCAAAGAGTGGAGTACCTTTGAATCAATATGGAGATGCTCAAATCTGGTAATTCACAATAAATAAATGAAAGGGAAAAAAACCCTATCACTTGTGCTACTGATCTCTGGTCATTCTTCTCAATGGACAGGACAGGAGAAGCAGATGGCTTAAAGAAAGAGCCAAATAGATATAAACTAGGAATCTCAGAAAATCGAGGCAAGTTGGATAGATGTGTACCTGTGGGGAAGCAAAGGGGAGTGCCTGGCCTGTGGAAGGGCTGTGGAAATAATGACAGCAATTTAGTTCAGATAAAATCATTCTTCTAGCCTTTCATACCTATTTTCAAACCATGCTTATATTTCCTACTCCTTGCAGCTCTGATGTGTGGATATTGACTTTTGAAAGTTCCTTTTCATCAATGGTACTGGTAACTTCCATTTGTCATATAGTTCAACAATAAAATGTTGAATTTTGGTGCATTTTTAAGTTTTAGAGTGAAGCTTGATGTGATGTTATCATCTCCTTTGATGCTGTTCTAGCACCTTCTTGGTGTAAAGCACAGGTGGACACTTCTCTCCCTTTTGTGCTTTAGCTTCTGTGGGAAAGAAGTCCCAGCACAGAGACCAGAAGAAAATGCTGGCTGATGTGAGGCTGAGCAGCCAAACCTGGCAAGGCACTGCCTGCACAGTGCCAGGTACACTTTGAGTTCTAACGTGACAAGAAAAATTTTAAATATAAGTGTCAAAATTCTTTATTCAAAGTAACACACACTTTTAGAGACACATACCCCTAAAGCTCAGATATGGCAATTCTTTCTGGTTAAAAACCATGCAGAAGTGTAGTTTGATACTATATGTTCCCGATATTTTCAGGCCCCAGGGCAGCAGGACCAGCTGATGAAGCAGAAGATGGAGCAGCTGCAAAGGCTGGTGGCTGAACAGCAGAAAATCATCACACTTTACAACCCAGGTACTCAGGGAATCCCTCCTGACACTGCAGCACCTGCACTTGCTGCTGCTTGTACTCCAGTAGTGAAATGCAGCAGTTCTTTAAAGAAAGAGATGGTTTGATAGTTGTTTTCAGTGGCTGGGGGCTCTTCCTCTGGCAGTTGGACTAAAACATTTACCTCTTTACACATATTGCAGACAAGCTGTAAGCTCCTGAAAACACTTTTTCTTCTTCTGTGTACTAAAATTTCAGGAGAACCTCTATATTTAATAACAGACCTCCTGTACAGACTTCTATTGAAGCAGTCTTGAACAATAATACAGAAAATTATAGTGTAGTGGTAAAAATTACAGAGAAGCTGAAATATCCTTTCTCTTCTGTACCTATATATGAAAGCTCCAGCTTTGTATGGATAAAAGAAGAGGAAGAAAGTCAACATACCATGCTGCTGTTAATAGCTTCTTACCTCTAACAGAGCAGCCTGCTCCTAACAGTGTGATACAACTCCTCAAACAGTTTCATTTGATCAGTGGCATTGCTGGAAAACATCATCTGCTCAGCAAGCAGAAAGAGAGGAGCCCCCCACCCCTTCCCACCCTGTCCACAGTAGCACCACATTCTCCTCAGTGATCCCAGGGTGAAAGAAGAATTTAGGGAAATCATGTAGACCTTTGAGAGTATTGGCCTGGCTTTAGCAGGGCTGCTTGTGCATTACATCAGACAAGGAGTATCCACAATTGCATAGGAAGGCCAGGTGACCCTTGGACTGATGCTGCTTCTCAGGTAACCTGCTGGGGAGGCAACTTCACCTAACCCACAAGCTAAGGCCCTAAGCAGCCCAAGGTGTGCCCTGTCTGCCTCTGTACACTGATCTGGCATTAATATTTTTCAGTCTAATGTCAAGCTTCTTGGTCCAGTTGAGGATCTGTGCAGGAATCTCATTATATTAAGACCTCTGAAGAAAGTTAGGAGAACTAGGTGATGGCACCTCTAATGCTAGCATTCATTGTAGACTGATGAGGTCTTACAAACAATTTTTTAGAATTGAAAATCTGCATTTTTTCAAAGTTTTTTCCCATGTTCTAATCATAAAAGATATGACTAAGTCCTCTCGGACCTACATGTCTTTTGCTGTTCCCTCATGCATATATAAAAATACTTCAGAGGACATCTAGTTTAAACAGTTTGGATGGAATAATTTATAATCAGAATTCTATTTATTTCTGTTGCCATATAAGGAACATCTGCTTGCAAAAGTTCGTTCAAGACAATAGACATAACTTTAGGCACAGTTAAAGATAACAATAAAAACCAGGAGTTTATGCCCATCCTCTTACTCCCTATCCTGGAAATTCTTGGAGCTGGCACTGTTTTAGGGAAATATGACCATATGTTATTGCTTTCATAAAGGAAAATGAGATTTTAGTAAGTTTCATCTACCTCACTAATGTGTATAATATCTGTTGTTAGCTAACAAAATAAAAGGGGTTTTGCTTCATTCCCTCTCAGCCTCATGGGTTCAGACAGCCTTCTGTAGGAATGACAAAATGTGGGGCTGGATAAGCAATGGACAAGCAGATCATTGTCCCCTTGGGCTGCAGCAGGTGCTGTCTCTGAACATGGTCACTGGAAAAGCTGAGTGCCTGTCAGAGCTGTGGAGCACACATGCAGGCAGGAGGAGTATGCTGGGCTGGGTACACCAGCTGGGAAGCAAGAAACAACCACCACTCCAACTGAGACCACCAAAACCCAGGCTTTCTGCAGCTTGGGATGTCTGCTTCATTGTGGAGGCCTTTCTGAGCCTCCTGATGATGCTGGCAGTACAAAGAAATATGAGACTGAAGGGGATGAGAAACTTGAGAAAGAACACAGTGTCAGATCTGATTGAAGGTCTTGTTTTCAAACTTGATGGTGTGTGAAAATCAGGGTTTTGGGGGCAGGATAAGCAGGATTTCAACCACTGTCCCCACAGCCAGAGGCTAAGCCACAGGAGCAGTGGTGCAAACAGGCCTGGCTGTCATTGTGCCAGATTTCCTGATGGAGCTATGCCACTGACAATTAGCAGTCAAGAGCCACTGCTGTATGCTAGGGAGACAGGCTGAGAAACAGAGAGGGTGGAGACTGTGGCTGAGTAAATGAAACCTTCACCATGCTGCTCTTTTTGCCTCAGAGAAGAGGCTGATTGCAATGGCAGGCAAAAGCCATCAAGCTGTCTGGGGTGACCAGGTGGAACAAGTACACAGTCTGTGGCTTCCAAGATTTCTGATCAAAGCAGAACCTCCACGGAGTAATTATGTTGCTCATTAATCTCCACCCAAATGCCACAATTAGCAAGGTGTTTGTTGTTACTGCCAGCAGTTCATTGGGAGCAGAACTGTTCTGTGGCTGTGCCACTATTTTGTGTTCTCAGGAAAGGCTAAAGCATGAGAAGGAAAGTATTTTAAGTCTGCTATGCTTCATCATACAAATTTCTCTTCCCCCTGCCCCAGTGCTGTGAATCCTTTAGTGCACTTCTGAAGAAAGCAAGTAGTATGGTTAATGCTATGAACTCAGGACAAAGCTTGAACAGTAAGAAATATATTTATAGGATTTTCTTTGGGTGAATTTGCATATCCAGATACATTTATCTAGCATATAAGACCACAGAAAAAAATGCTGACTTGAATTAAAAGGAAGCAAAACTTGCATTCAAAGACCTCCTTTGTTACTGGAGGCAATAGGTTTATGATAGCAAAGGACACTGAATTAATTTGGTCCCATTAAGCTTTAAAGACATGAAATATGAAGAACTAGTAGGGCTATGATTTATCTTATTATGGTAAAGGTAGTTGCTTTAACATTGCCATACATTTAAAGAAGTAACACAGCATTCAAAGTAGTGAGTTGGGATCTTCCTGAGTCTATGCCAGACAGGTTTCAAATCCACAGATCAGCCTCCTTCCAAAAAATGCCTTAACTGAGGGGTGAGGCATTTTCAGTCTCAGTCACTCTCTTTCTACCTTTTGAAGTTAGGTCACAGGACAGAGGATTCCTGGTATAAAGCAAGAAAATAAAAAGCAAGCCTAATTTATAAAGATTTTTTTTTTCCTGGAAGTAGTGAACCTGGACTTTGGTCCCTATGCAGAACTGCTTACAATTTTTCCACTGGTGAGTCTTCTAACAGAATGTGTAACCAGCCATCCAGAGCTAAAAGGAAAACATTCTCCACTTTAGCATTAATGTATGCCTTCAGAAATGTTTTGAGCTACATAACTTTTATCTGCTAGTGGACTTGAGAGGTCCTGGGGTAAATGGGAGATTTTTGCATGCTCAGGAGTACTTTGTAAGTTCTCTTTAATTCAACATGTCTGTATCCTATAATAATTCTTGTTACAATTGATGATTGCAGCAAATAGGTTTTACAATTTAAACAAAATAACAAAAGTAGATTTTGATTATTTCATTCTGAACATGCAAACCACCAGAAAACATGAAAGCAACTTTGTTTTCATGTCATAACTGTTTAGCCAGAGATTTATAGTTCAATGCAAAAATACCTATGTTAGGCTTCTTTAATTTTTTTCTCTGGTGATTATGTCTAGGCTTTTCTCTTTCTCCTGGGATTCCTCCTCAGCTAGCAGTCACGATGCCACCCCTTCCATGCTTTCCAGCTACTTTCATTCCTGTCCAGTCCCCATCACAAAATTGTTCCCAAGCTGAGAGCCTGGAATTCTCACAGATGTCTCCCTTGGCAATGTGCTCTGCTTGGCAAAGGAGATCCCTGGAGTTCATGCCAAATGAAAGCAGTTCAGAAATCTCAGGAGATTTCTGCAGCTTTCAGATTCAGGTGGGCAAAAAGTGCTGGAAAGGAAATCTGAACCTAAGTCTATTGTGCAATTCCTGTGAATTTTTGCCTTTGCTAGTGATTCTAAAAGATTTTATTACAGGTCAGGGGAAGGTGCTTTGTTTTTATGGTGGCTTGTAATAAAAGCATTTAAAGTATTGTAAACTTGATTTTTTTCTACTTCTCTAATCATAGTCATCCTCCCTCTCACTGCCATCCTGCCATCCTGACTCCTCTCTCATCTGCTTCCTGAGGGAAGTTGCACCTTGTAGATAAAAATGGAGAAGTCATTAAGCTGGGAAAGCTAAGTTGCATGAAGTAGGTAATATGTTATATTTAGGGGGAAAAGCATAAGTAGGATGTGGCTGTAGCTTCCAAAGGTGTGAGAAAATGTTTCTGTAGCAAAGAAGGGCCTGCTCTCTGTCAGCAATCTTGGTTTTTCTCACACTGATATACAGTTGCATCACCGAGAGTTAAAACTGTGTAAGCGGCTATTTGGGTTCTTTTGGCTACACTTTGCCAGCCTTGTCTTCTATGGGAAAATGCCAAAGGGGAAGAAAGAACAAAAGAGCAATTTGCAAGAAATCAAAAGCTCATTTCAAAATGGGGGGAAGAGAAGCAAAAAGAAGTGGGAATAAACGGCTTAAAAGGGAAGCAAATATAACTGTAATCCAGACAGGCATCCTGGATTCTTTTGAACTTCTTTAGTTAGACCTGGCTGTGATACTGTGAGCCACTCCCATAGTACAACTGAAATTTTAATTTCATCTTCTTCAAGCTAGCTCAGGACAGGTACTCTCACTGAAAGAGTCTGGTCTTCTTCTTGTCCCTGGAACTATTATTTTCTTGCTGGTTTACACTGAACTTGGATCCATTGCCCAGTGAAGTGTACAGTAAAGCTTCAGAAGTACTTCTAACAGTACAGATGGGGAGCATGGGGAGGTAGTCTGTGGGTGGATGAATCACTGAATCACAGAATGACAGAACCACAGAGCAGCCAGGGTTGAACCCCGCCCCCCCCGCCAAGATAGAATCACTCTAAATAAGTGACACAGGAACTTACCCAGATGGCTTTTGAATGTCTCCAGAGAGGAAGACCCCACAACCTCCGTGGGCAGCCTGTTCCACTGCTCTGCCATGCCTAGTCTGAAGAAGTGTTAAGGTGGAACTTCTTGTGTTTGTGTCCGTTACTCCCTGTCCTGACTCTGGGCACCGCGGAAAAGAGTCTGGCGCCATCCTCTTGATACCCACCTTTGAGATACTTGTATTTATTGATGAGGTCTCCTCTCAGTCTTCTCCAGACTAAACAGGCCCAGTTCCTGCAGTCTCTCCTCATGCAAGAGAAGCCCCAGACCCCTCATCACCTTTGTGACCCCCCTGCTGCACCCTCACCAGTTAATCCTTGTTTTTCTTAAATTGTGGAGACAAAATTAAACACAATACTGCAGATGTGGCCTCACTAGGGCTGAGTAGAGAGGGAGGATAACTCCTCAACCTGCTGACCACACTGTTCCCAATGCACTCCAGGATCTCACTGGCCCTCCTGGCCTCAAGGGCACTTCTGGCTCATGGTCAGCTTTGCCATCCAGCAATGACTTGTCCTCCACCTGTTGNCCTTTGTGACCCCCCTGCTGCACCCTCACCAGTTAATCCTTGTTTTTCTTAAATTGTGGAGACAAAATTAAACACAATACTGCAGATGTGGCCTCACTAGGGCTGAGTAGAGAGGGAGGATAACTCCTCAACCTGCTGACCACACTGTTCCCAATGCACTCCAGGATCTCACTGGCCCTCCTAGCCTCAAGGGCACTTCTGGCTCATGGTCAGCTTTGCCATCCAGCAATGACTTGTCCTCCACCTGTTGTCCCAGGTCCTCCTCAGCAGAGCTGCCCTCTTGGAGGTCAATCCCCAGCCTGTGCTGGTCCTTGGGTCATTCCTCCCCAGGTGCAGGACCTGCCCTTGTCCTTGTTGAACATCATTAGATTTTTCTCTATCCCATTCTCCAGCCTATCAAGGTCCCACTGAATGGCAGCACAGCCTTCAGGTGGATCAGCCATTCCCCCCAGTTTTGGGTCATCAGCAAACTTGTTTAGGGTGCTTCCTATCCCTTCATCCAGGGTGTTGACAAACAAGTTGAATAAGACTGGACAGCAGGAACCTGACAGCAGGAGCATGCCAGGATAGCAGGAGGTATGACTGCTTTTTATTGAGAGCAGTGCCAACTTCAATCTGCCTCATGTGTAAAATCAAGGCTTGAAAGTGCAGAGGCCTTATAATGCCAGGGTAACTTCCAGCTGGATCTGGTCAGTGCATTCATTGTCTTTGAAATATGCGTTGGTTGAATTTGCGCTTGAGGACTGGGCTAGCTGACATTTCTCGGATGGTTGTGATCAGTCTGGGGTTTTATTGCTGGAAACACAAACATGAGCATATCAACAGTTTGCTCAACTTTTCACATTCTTATTTAAAGGGATAAACACTGAGCCATTGCTTCAGTCTACAGCAAGCCCCACAAAAAAACCTTTCCAGACAAGATGCTCAAGAAGAGAACAGAAAAGAAAAGGAAGATGAATTACACATCTGCTTGGACACATTGTTCTTGCCTTGCATGGGAAGCACTAGTTGAAAATTAAGGAGCTTGGGCACCTCTCCTATAAAAGCATTCTGGAGGTGGCATAGCCCTGCATGTGAGATCTGTGAGAAGGGACACATGGGTTCTGCATCTCTTGCTGCCGAGCAAGTGACAACCTACTGTGTCACCTCTGCCTCCTCAGGCATATTCTGGTGTAGGGCATGTGGGAATGTTGCAGAAATAGCACTGCTTGTCTGCTATGGGACTGGAGATGTTTGGGGATATTTGATGTGTAGCTGGGAAAGACTGAGGGGTGAATACAAACTTTTGTATTCCTGTTGTTGGGCCAGATAATCTTTCCAATGTGTTGCACAGGACTTCGATAGCACTGGCAGTATTTACATGATGAAGTGAGTTATATAATTCCTGCTACTGTGTGTGGTACGAATGAGCAAGTAAAGGCTTTTTGGTCCAGTTGTCAGCCCTAACTTACCCTAAAAGAGCAACTTACCACTAGTTGACATTCAGAAAAAAAATTAATTGAAGTGGAAGCTGCCTTACTGTGGTGAGCATAGGCAGCAAGCTTCAATAGGAACATGTACACACTTGCAATTTTGTGCAATTAGATAGAAAATGCCTGATTAGAAATTATCCTGTGTACAAATACTGCTTATTAAACTGATTAATGAACTGATTCACAAGTCATATAACTATAGACACACAAGTTGTTCAGTACTGTTTAGCAGTGCTTTCACTGACACGTTCTGAACACATTAAGCAAGCACTACAAATCTCTATATGCAGGGAACACCTATCTTACCATTTATCCTTTCCATGATTTCAGCACTAGATTGAGGATCAGAGGCCTCTTTGTTTCCACAGGTTGCATCCTTCCACCTACTTGATTCAATTGTATTCTGTAAAATGTTTTCAAATATCAAAGCCTTGTGTATGTTGTTGAAAATGCAAGCATTTTTAATTACTTTAGGATTTGTTTTTTTAAATTTATTCCTTCTGTAAGGGCTTTGTTTGCATTGTCCTTTTTCCTGCTGCTTAGAGAGCAGTCAATTTATATTAAGGAGTTTCTCTGAAATTTTTCTGCCGCTAAAGAAGAACAAAGAGAACAAATAAAGGAGGAGATTTCTTCATTTCACTCTTTGTCTCTTCATAGAGGGGAAGATGAAGACTGGAAATATAGAAGCCAGGTGAGAAATTATCTTAGTCATTCAAGCTGCAAACACATGTTTTCCTTGATGGTATTCCTCTTTGTGTTAAATATGCAACACAACAGCTCTTCCCTTTGCTTGAGAGTTGCATGGCAAAAATTGGGCAGGTCTATGGCCTGGCAGCTGATCTACTTCTGTATAATGAGATGGTGGTCCAGCCCATATAAATGAACTGGTTTTGTAACTGTGATCTTCAAAGCATAGAAGTAAAGCAAAAGTTGGCAGAGAGAGATAAAATCTGCTGAAATGCCATGATTTCTGCAGTGGCCATCAGTTTACGATGGCAGCTCATTCATCTCTGTCATTGCTCTGCCTCTTCAGCTGTGCCAAAGCCAATTTTTGCATGCCTATATATTGAACAGGGCAGTGAAAATTGCTAAAATTATTAAAATTATCTGGAGAAAATTGTTTAAATTATCTGGAGAGAGGAGAAATGTAACATTTAATTTGGGTTGCTTTTCTGATCTGGTTCATCACTACACTGCAAAAAGACGCTGTGGAGGATCTCACAACGAGCAAGAATGGGTGGGCTGGCACTGGTGATGGAAAAAATGCTCAGAGTTGTTATCTTTCCTCAACTGATGCAGACAGAAGCAGCAGGTGTTTGGCATGCTGAGCCTTCCATCAATATAAAAAAGTAGCAGCAAACTTCTAGGAAAGCACAGACTGAGAGCAAACGTCATGAGAATTTTTGTCTGTTAACCATATGGGAGTTGGACGGGGAGAAAAACAGGGACCTCCAGAGCAGAAGGCTGAGAAGATGTGGCAGGACCATATGCATGTCTGGGCAAGAGGCCCTCCCCATGTATGCATTTTTGGATCAGCAGTGAGCTTCTAGAGTCTGTCTCCCAGTTGCCCCTACTTGTTGTGCTTTGGTTCACATTGTGGTGTTATCATGAGCTGGATGAAACTAAAGCACAGAATGTTCTCCAGCTCTTCATAACATTTTCACTGTGGCTAGATTTGACATTTTCAGGCTATATTTGGGTTGAAGCAAGCTTCACTGAAATGAGTATTGTCTAATGTTGAGTCCTCTTTAGCAAGAGTTCTCTCTACAAGTCTAATGCTATTAGTTCATGGTGTGATAACAGAGACAGACTGACAAATCAAAAGGTGATCCATGGTACAGTGGTGCTGGGGTGTAGGAAGGTTCAGAGATGCACAGATTGGTACAGAGATGGGATGTAGGAAAAGCAGTGATGTGTGCACAACCAGCACTTCTATTAACCCTAGAATTTTTTAATATTTAGTAGAAATGGTTAATAAATTACTAATTTAAGGCTCAAGCATGTTTCCTTTGAAATAAGTTAATGTATTCTTCATTTTGACTTCACTATGCTACATTTTGAGCCAGGCTTTAATTTGGCCCTCTACAACATTATAAATATAATTGTTTTTCTACTCTATCACACTTCACCATCTGATTCAAGCTACTCTATCAGAGAAATGGTGAGTTTCTCATGATTGTCATCAACTCTAGTCTGGAGAAAATGACTCAAATATTTTTTCTTTTGACTATTTTTTACTTATTTTTAAGGAGCCAGCCAAAAAATATTGCTTGCTGAAAGTATAATTAATGCTTGGTCTAGACAGGATGTTTTAAAGTAAGAGTTGGATTTACACAATAGAGAGTTTTACTAACAAGCTTCACGTTTTTAAAAGAATTGCACAGACCATTTCCAGTTCTAAACTCCATATCACCTCCATAGAAATTGTCAAAAGAAAACTATCTAGAGAATGTTACAAATAAGTGCCTTGTCTGGTGCCTAGGCAAATCACACCAGCAACTGGTATTAGACAGAAGACTTCTGAAAAATTTGTTGAAGAGCAGCTTAAAGCAGACAATCATCTCATAGAAAAACAGCAGAAGGAGAAATCGGTACTGTTGCCATCAGTGCATTCACTTTGGGTTTTGACAAATGCTCACAGACAGGGATACTGTGTGGGCTCTGTTTTGGCTCATTACAGGGTACCACATTTTTCCACTGTTCTTTCATGTGATATTGGAAGATTTTTCCCCAAAATGAAAGCAAAAAGGGCTGTATTATTCAGTCACAATCCATTCCCCCATGATTTCCCACTGGATTCCTCTATTTCCACCTATTTTCTGGGTCATAGTTTGTGCCCAGGTCCCAAGACATTTCGTTAAATTAGACAACAAGGTTGACTCCATTTGCTCTACAATAACTGGTCTCTCATGTGCCACTATTGTGAGAATGGGGGCATTTCCAAATACAGGTTTTGTACAAAGGTCAAGTGCAGTGAGAGGGTTCTGCTTTTTGCCGTGGGTGCAGTTTGAGATGAGCTTATGCCTGACACCTCTAGGTGTCAGACTCAGCATTTGGTTTGGCTTGGTGACTTGGAAGATGCTCGGAAGATGAGTTTCATCACTCAGAAATTTTCTCTGTATCTCCCTGGCAAAATAGCATCTCAAACTGATGCAGCTATGTGTTTCTGTGTCACATTGTAAAAACTACTGGAACTTCCCCTGAAAACAAAGGACAGAACTTTTCTCTTTGTCTATCATGTAGCATCATCTTAACCCTTTGACTCTACAAATGAATGAGTGAATGGAGGCATCACACAGAGACTGCTTCTCAAAAGGTGCATCTTTCACCGTCCTTGTAATGTCAGGGCTGTATCTTGTGTACTCACTTATCCATACTCAGGATCTTTCAGACTTCTGGTGTCTCAGAAGTTTTCAGTTATTGTAAATATCTTCCTTTCTGGAGAATGATTCTGTCTGTGACTGTCAGGATTTTAATTTTAATTTTCCTCCAGAGCAAGCCAAAAATAATGCCACAAATGTTTTTTTCTGAAATGAAGAGAGGGCATGGTAAGGCTGAGAAAAATTAGAGAAGCCTTTAAAAGAAGACAGCAAGCATTCCATAAGAGTTGGTTTGTATTGCTGGGGTCATTTCTCCCAGTCTGGCCAAGTGAACAGGGACATACTGAAGGCAGGGGAATGCTCTCAGCAAAATCTGCAGGTCAGTAGCTCCGTGCAGAAGGATGTACATGAAAAAGAGGCAGACTGTGCTTTAGCTGACAGGGAGATAAAAATTAAGACTGAGTGTGAAACCAAAGTAGTTGAGCAAAGTGCAGAAGAAAATGAAGTGATTGGGGGAGATGAAGACTCAAAATCTTGGTGGCTCACCCAGAGAAGATGGCCTGAAATCCTGCAACCATGTCCCAAAACAGTGACAGACACAAACCTACAAGTAAGTGAGGAAAAGGAGACTCATCTCATGAATCCTCTAGGAAAAACAGACAAAACTGCTGGAAGAGCTGTGGAAGGCACTCTGCAAAAAGACCTAGGTAGGGTGGATCAGCTTCTGAAAGGTCATCTCACAGAGGGAGCAAAAACCCCCTTGGAAGTCCTACAAAGGCATTATCCACTCCAGGATGTAGATGCAGATCCCATCAAGGAGGCAGAGTGGAGTGCAGGTCCTGCATTCACACAGGGTCAGATGTGGGTTCAGATCTGCCCACAGAAAGTTGTGGGGAGCCAGAGCTTGGAAAGCAAAAGGCAAATTCATACTGGGTTTAAGATGGTCAATAATAAATAATAAAAATTACATGTAGCTCACCTGAAGCCGTGGAGAAGGGAAGCTCATCTTCAACCTTGCAGTAAGACTGGCAAAGGAAGGGAACAGTTGCCTTGACATGGCAAGTTGCATCTTTCTCCTGTGAGTCAAGGAGGAATGATGACCCCAAATCTCACCATGCTCAATATCTCTCCCAGCATGTGCTTCAGTGAGCAGATCACACTGACAGACATTTGGATCTTTCTGGTTGTGATTATGCTAGTGACAAACCCAGTGGAACAGAAAAAAATCTCCGTTAGGAAATACAGCAGATCACCATCAAGCAAGTAAGATATTCAAGCAATTTCAGGTCAGCAAGATGTCTCCTGCAGGGCACACAGCAGTGATTCTAGTACTGCAGCTGTGGGTCTGAGAGGGAGCAAGGCTTGCTCTTCTTTTCAGCAGTCCCTATTTCACCTCACAACATTGAAAGGGAGAGAGCAGGAGCTGGAATAAAAGAATGGGAGCAGGGCAATTTAACATTGCTGGCTATGTTAAAAGCCTACATCTGTCATCTTCAAGAGTGGCTCATGAGATTCCTGCTTTCAAAATTAAAGAAACTTCTGAAGTGGAGGAACTACAGAAAAAACTGTTTGCAGACACATTAGGTAATAACTACCCAAGTTTTGGTTTGTGTTTCTTTTTCATTAGGGAAAACTTTTTGTCTTGGTTTTAAGACTCATTCCTCCTGTGCTCCCTGGCTATATGCCCACCTCTGTCAATGTTTCTCAAACCTAAAATGGAAAAGACAGAGAAGAGGGAAGAGATACATCTGCAATCCCCTTGCTTTTCTTACTTCTCCATCATCACTAGTCATTCTTCCTAAGTCTGCAGTTTGAGATGCACTTTCAGGTGCAGACTTTTGATCCCATGAAATGGGTTCAATGCTCAATGAATCCCTGAAGTCAGGGGTAGAGTTTCTGTAGCTTAGGTATGATTCACCCTTTGACAGTGAAATGTCCACATTTTCTATTTAACTTCCTCAGAGATAACATATGTGACTTTTTAAAAAATGGGTAAATTATCTCAAATTTGTATGTTTTTCTCCTAAGACACAGAAAGCCTCAGATCAGTGACAATGTTATAATTTCTTAAGAACATCTTCACTCAGTTTTTTCCTCAATGTGGTCCCAGCTTTTTTGTCAATCAATGTTTCTCACCTTTGGGCCTAATGGTCTTACTTCTGGTAATGAAAAGGTATCCTGCTTCAGCAAGCTTTATTCCTTTTTATAAAACAGGTTCTTGACTTTTCTTAGTTTCCACTGAAACTAAGAAATCCAACCCCACACATTGACTCCTCATCCTAAACCAATTGGCTTTCTCTTTATGTATGATCAGTCAGAATAAGATTTCCTGTCTGCAATAATCACCAGGGCATAAATATTCACTTCTGATGGTTCTCAATTGCTCTGCCACAATCTCCTAAGCACACTATACTCCATGTCAGACTGCTGCTAAAAAACAGTTCCTGAGGCCTCTTTGAAAGTTACATTCGTATTAAAGTTGAACCATCACATGGCATTCACATTGCTAAAAAGGAGTTCAGCTATTGACACTACTATACACCCAAATCTGTTTCACTTACTTGATTTGTAGGGCTTGGATTGCACTATGCAATTGCACCTATGCTGGGAATGGAATACTTGCATAATTAGGAAAAGTACATTAATTCCTTTTGACAGATTAAGCAATAAGGCTTGCTGCACTTATGCCATCTGTGGTTTTAAAAACATAGTGAGGGTTTATAAATATTCACAAAGTTCTGTGTATTATCATAGACACCTGTCCAGAGGAAACCCAGAACATCCTTAGCAGAGGATTAGAGACTGACATTCCACAGAGGAACCCCTTCACTGACCATGGTGAGAGAGGAACATGAGGAAGAAAAGCATTTTTGCAGGTAAATCCGCATACACAAGAAACTGATTTGTGTGTTCAGTGAGGAAAATATATTTCTTTTAGAATCCTTAAAATCAGGCTGCTAAATTCTTACTTACCAGTTAGCATCTTTCCAGGGGCATCTGTGTTCTTTTTGCACTGAAACACCTATTTAGACATCTAGATTAAAAGTAAGACACATCCCTGAAGGAGACCAGCTCTCAAAACTCTGGTGCAGTTTGGGTCTAAAGCTGAGTAATGCCAAATGCTTCACATAATTTGCTGAATATCTTTGAATTACAGTGAAAGCAGTAAGAACTCAAGCTAATTTTTTTTTTTTTTAATGTGACCAGGATGCTGGAGTAAGGATAAACTTCTCACATTCACATCAGGATAGCACATATTTCTGAGGTTAACAAAAATGTAGAGCACACATCAATGCCAACAGCATTCTTATTTCAGGAATACTGATCTTTAGAACAGACTGAGGATGTATTTGACACCATATAAATTAAGAAGTTGAAAATTCAAGCAAGTTGCTTTTGTAATTTGTAATTATTAAATGCTGTAGAACTTTTAGTTTGGTTTGATTTTTGCATCTTTATAGGAGAAAAATAATTTCTTTACATTAAATCCCTGCAATTAATAATTTTGGAACTATGGGGTTTGTAATGGAAGTACCTTCACAGCACTAACTAATTGTAGGCTATACAAATGCCTCTAATAAAAATTAAGCTTGCTCACAACCAAATGAAATCCAAATTTTTAATGTGATTAAATCTGTTAGAAATTAGTAGATGCCATCTACTATAAACACAGGAGAGGTTCTTTTCCTCTTTGCATTCCCAACCTAGTTCTTGACTGGTGCAAAATTAGCATAATTTATTGATTTTAATTTTTTGCATATTATGGAAAGTAAGAAATTATTTTTCAGATCTGCTTGTCCATTCTTCTTCATTTCAAAGATGATGGGGATAGTGCAAAAGGCTATTTTGCATTTACTGTTTTGTATCATTTTCTCCTATAGCTGCCTTTCAGCAAAATGCTTTCACTGTCTTAAAAATTAACAATTTCATTAAAGATCCTTCTTGGATTTCTAGTTGATCATGATAGGTGTTCCAGATGTGAGTGTTTGTGGGATTTGGCAGTTCATGAAACAACTAATAAAATTAGGTGCTGCTTTTACTTTTACTGCTGTAAATTTTGACTGTGAAGTGATGTACTGGTGCAGAATTACTGCAGTGCCAAATTCTGCCAGAACTGTATTCTCTGCCTGCTGACCGTGCTGCCTTACAATTGCAATTACTTTGACTTTTTCATAACAATGTGTATTTTTAAAAGAGCTTGCATGGATTTTTTTCATGTCATTAGCCATAGTAGCCCCAAGCATTTCCACAGAGATGTTTATCCAAAAGTGCCTGCCCAGTATAATGTCTACATCCTTTCACTCACTTTTTCTAATTTATGAGTTAAAACTAATTGCAAAAGGCAGCTTATCCTCCCTGGCTGTGTTGGCCCTGTGCTCGTTTATGCAATCCAAGAATCTGATTTGCATTTTTAAATCACTAAGGCTATTAGGAACACAAGATGACTGCCCATTGATAGCAGTTCTCTTGTACAGCCTGACAACTTTGAGCTTGCTGGAAGCGTTGAAAATCCTTCTCAGAGCAGCACGACATGCCCAAACCTGCCCAAACCCATCCATTCCTTTGTTTCCAAGCACTTTGTTTTCAGACCTTTCCAGGCACAAATAATATGAGCAAGAGGGTAAACCAGTTGGGATGTAGTGTGTTGTGTGTATCTGGTGCCTGAGAGAGCTTGGACAGTGCTCAAGGAATCAGCCTGTGGCTGGACCCCACAGCACTGAGGTTGTTCTGCTGGCACTTGGTGTCAGCCAGAGGATTCTGTGATGGTTGTTTGCTTGTTGTTTCAACAAGTGCAGCTTGTTTGCCATTTTTAATGCACAATTTCCTCGTCGTATGGAATCCGTGTGCTTTCTGGACCAAAGGCAGCAGACAACATGGTGGTGGCTGGATTAATTTTTCCCGCCTACATCTCACTGGAAAACTTTTTTTTGGAAAAAAGATTTTTACTTCACGTATGTTCTTGCCTCACAGGGAGCCCTGCCTCAATTTGCCTCATGCAGAGGTGTGCCCTGGCACACAAGCAATAATTCCAGTTTGTTCAAAGTGCTTAACCTCTTCTAATGTATTTTCTATCTGCATTCTGCAACCAGCTCCTATTTGTAATTTATAACTGGGTTATGAACTGTTTGTCAGCGGCTCCAAAGAAGTGTCTCAAGTGCTCCTGGCATCCCTGGTTATTGCATTTCCTCAGGGCAGCTCCTGTTTTCTAGCCTTGACTTAACACAGTACTGTTCAGTCTGCAGTGGAAAATGTTGTGCACAGATCTTGCATCTTGCTTTTGCTATTGTGCTTTGTATTTCAGCAAACTGGTCTGGATATGGAGGAGTGGTAGGCTGGACATAACCACACAGGAGCTCTATTTGCTCATTCAAAATTTATTATTTTTAGGAGAATTAATACTTATATTGACTACTGCTGAGGCTTTCACCATCATGCTTTTAACCAGAATATTAGTCAAGCTTATTTAGAATAGAAAACAACAACAACAACAACATTAGGTAATTAATTACAAAGAGCAGTGGGATATAAGGAGTTTTGTTTTTCTCTTAGTGTCTGTGAGAACTTTCACATTTTGTTCCTGAGGTGCTAAACTCCATTGCTGAGAGGGAAACACGAGGTTGTGGCTGCCTCCTGTAGTTCATGGGGTTTTTGAGTAATGGTGAAGGACAGATGGTGGCTGTAGGTCATGAAGGGAGTTGAAAGCTCACTTTTCATTTGTTAGTAGGAAGCTAACAAACGATTTCATGTCAGATTAAAAATTAACTAAGAAGTTAGATCACAGTCATATAAATAAGCTCTGTTTGAGGATATGTAAAGATTTATACTCTTCCCGTTTCTGAGTGTCAAGTGCATTTCCAATCAGTCATGCCTTGAGCCATTGAGTTCAAAGGCAAAACCTCTTCTGAACAGCCACCTTTAACTCTTGGAGCATATTTACCTGTGGAAAGTAAATATTTTATACCATTTCATTCAGGTCCATAACCAATCTGATTTGTAGTAATGACTGGGCAGACGAAAATGCAGCCCAGTCCCCAAATTTGCATGATTGCAGGGCTTCACAGATACACTGACAGGTGACAAGCTGTGCCTTCTGCAGGTCTCCCCTAATTCAGCTATTTGAGTACAAAACCTCTGAATACAAGACCTCTGAATACAAAACATGTTTAGAAGCCTCTAACTTCACGGTCATTACATTGTCAAAAATTTCAATTAGAATTCTTTCCAGCTGCTAAATATAACAAGTTTTGCAGCTAAATGCATGCATGAGTGTTCCCAGGGAGGAAGTACCTTAATTTTGACAAGTGCTGATAACAGGTTGCCCCTCCCAGCAGTATCAGCATATGAGGAACATGCCCGAGCCCTCCAAGGATCATGCCCAAGGAAGGTACATTTGGAGACAATCCTTCATTACAGTCTCATAGACCAATTTGTTTATCTTGTGAACAGAGCATGAATAGCCCAGCTCGAGACTGTCAGGAGCCAGGAGATGACTCACCCTTTGGAATACAATAGAGATCAAGCTCACTTACTGCAGAAAGAAAAAATTGCCCAGAGCAAGTTCAAAGGAACATCTAGAGTCACTAGAGAACTGTGCAATCAGAAGAAATGCAAGTAAGCTGTCTTCTGTAGAATAAATATGCAGTTCATATCAATTAATATCCTTCTGTACAAACATCCTACGTTTTTACCTGAACATTTCCTTTTGCCACACATGGCAAATTATTTATGCTACTTCCTTAGGATGATTAGATCTACTTCTTTTAGATGGTTAGTGAAGATTTTGATTTTAATAAGATAATGCTTTGGTTTGTGTTTTAAATGTACATCCCTTTCTTTTGCATAAGAAAAAAAATTAGGTTGTGCCTACCATTTTTTAAGGAAGTAAAAATGTTCCCATGTTTCTCATACTTCCTTGTACTGATTTGCTCAGCTGAGCTGACTCTTGAAAAATTTCCATAGTGGACTTTCCTACTTGTAGATATTAGGACTCATTGTCCCAAGTGCAACATGTTTAATGGCCACCATTCTCATTCCTGTGCTGAGTATCTGTTATTATTTTTTCTTTAAACTATCCTGATCTTTGGCTTTGAGATATTTTTATGATATCTAGTCCTGTGTCTAATAATCTAGCCTGCCTAATAACATCCCCGAGTCATTTATTATGGTTTCTTCTAAATTCTTTTAGGGAATTATAGATTTTTAAAGCTTTTATTTCAGACTTCTTAATGATAAAATCATCTCTGATTATCTGGGGCCATTATCCCTATTAAGAACAACTAGACATAATATGACTTAAGAGGCAATTTTCTAAAAGAATCACTGATAAACAGAAAAAAAACGTAGTAAGCCATGTGAAACCAATAACAGATATGGACAGCTGAAAGCAATATTTTTATAAAATGAAAGAATAGGCACTGCTAAAGCTCAGAAATGTCTGGAACAATGTTCTGCTACAAAAGGATGTCTAAACCAAACTGACGTATTTGACAGCAAACTGACAATTTACTTTCGCAATCAGAAAAGTTTCAAAACAATTAATATAGGCAACATAGTACTTTGTTCAAAAATTTCTGTACTTTATGTTTCATTTGTACATTTTTGAGAGACACACTTTTGAACCATTCAAGTAGTGAATGTTTTTTCTTCTTATGTTGCATGTTTCTCTAGAGGTAGCACTCACAATAGGAAATGTTTAAGTGAGGCTGTTTCAATATTTTGTCTACAGAGTAAACTGCACATTTCTAGCTCCACCAATGTTTGTTTTTTGGTTTTTTGTTTTTTGTTTTTTGCACTATCCAGCAGGAGTGTCTTGAAGGAAAAGGACTCAGTGTTTGCAGCAATGTGGGTGAGGGAAGAAGGGAGAAGGCAAAAATAATGGAGATGGATGTATATGGAAATGTCCTCTCCAAACTTCATTACTTTCATTTTCAGTTCATCTGGAAATCATGTCTTTGTAATCTCCTGCTGTTTGTAAGAAGGATCTATTCCTGTGCCCTTTTCACCACATGAAGATCTGATTACCTGACACTGTTGTCATTAAAATCTATCTTGTGTTCTAGCCTTTTCTTAAAGACATTGACATACAATGTTGATTAGTTACATGATTAATTTCATGATTTTCTTCAGCATAGGCTTGTCTCTGCTCAATTTGTAGCAATTGGTTTAAATATAGGAGTATACAAAGTAGTATTTTTTATTGTTTGGGTTTTTTTTTTCTTTGTTGAAATAATTTCAAATGTGATTTTCTTTTTGTTGCACACCTCAATACCATAGACCTTTTAGCAGAACAAAAGGCTCCATGCTTGCTTCTGGAAGGTGGGCATGCCTAGTTCAGAGCATGGCACACTCTTATTTTTTCACTGATAGTTATTAAAAGAGCAGATTGCTGGACTGCAGGAGGAGTTCAAGAGAACTGAGTCCTACTGGCATGCTGCCTACAGCAAACTGAGACACCAAGCTGAGCTGCTGACCAGGCAAAATGTGGAGCTTCGAGATGAGCTCAGAGTTTCAGAACATCAGAGAGGGAGAGCAGAAAAAAAACCCCAAAGCTGTGAATTTCACGGACAGAAAATCAGACACCCTGGTACTGGAAGATACTATCTGATCAATATTGTTTGAAAAATTCAGCAGTTTTTCATTGGAGCTGTCATGTGTGAACACTGTCCCTCCACTCCTGACGTGTTTAGCCTGAAGGAGGGAAAGTCAGCCCTACAGTGAGCCATGTTAAAATACACTCTTGTGTGCTCCTTTTCCACCTAGCCATTTTATCCATGAGGTGTGCAGCTTTACCAGGGGATACAGCCAGCCTAGCATAAGTACTTAGGTCAGATGTCTCCCTCCACCAACTAGGAAGGGAGTCTAGATGACTAATTTACTTTCAGTGCCTAAATTTAAGCCTCCTAAAAAGCCTCCTGAAAATAATTCTACTCTTTATATATATATATAGTGCCATTTACCTTTTTATTAAAACAGCTCTTCAGCCTGGAAAAAATATAGTTGGGCTCTCTATTAAATCTTAGTTCTTATTTTATTCTGTAAACTTTCTGGAAGGAAACACCATCAGTGGCCTTCCTTACAGAGGCACGAGTTGGGTGCTTGAATAGGAGTTACACTGGGATGGAGCAGGAAGGACAAACAGGGTGGAAAATATAGCTGGCTAATGTAAACATCTTTGCTAATCTCTGGAAATCAAAATGATTTAATCATAGGTTTAGAATGTCTTGTAGTTTTTTTATTCGGTATTCCACTTGTTTAATGTACTTGTAGGGTTTTACTTGTTCCATTAGTATATAACTGACTAATTTCTTGTAAGGTAGTTAAAGGAAATTAAAGTTACTCGCTTTTTACACAGGAGACAGCAAGTCTTGGTGAAATTAAATGGATCAGACTAGAATTCAAAAAAATTGTGGAATTTCATTTGAGTGGGTAATTTAATTTCCTTGTGTGTATTCAAGGGAGAAAAATGCATGCTTTGAGGGATCAGTTTCATCCTATGTGTGTCAAGGAAACTAGAAAAAATAATTATCTCCTAGATGATACAATCTGATGAGATGAACCCTACTCTTCCACAGAATGGCTGAACCTAGAAGAAAATAAACTTCAGCCATTTTCTCTTAGGCTCTTCCCTAATTTTTACATCTAATTTCTAGTAAGGTATCTTTTAAAAATGTTAGAACCACCAACAAGCCTGTCATTTGCTTTATTGGAGTGAAAAATTTTGTGTCTCTTTTTAAAATTGGATTGTAATGTACTTGTTAGTGAAATTTTTCACTTAACACTTAAATTTCATTGAAAATTTAATTTGAAGTTAAATTTCACTTTATTTTTACTTTTCCCATACCTACTTGTTCTTATGACTCATTCTTTTACATTGTGAAGATTGTGAAGGTCAGGG
>VWYP01001114.1:435015-480625 GCA_013400435.1 Pycnonotus jocosus | reverse complement strand
GGTTGGAAGCAGGGGCTGCACAGGGCTTTGCTTCTTCCCTCTCAGGCTGCCAAGGGCTTCTCAAAATCCTGCAATGGTTTTTTGTTCCTGCTGGGGCCAGAGGCTCCCAGGGCTGTGCCAGGGCTGGGGTTGCTGCCAGCAGCTCTCCCCTGGCTGTTCCCCTCCCTGGGCAGGGTTTTTGGGGTTGCCTGCTGAGGGGGATTGGGTGTGTTTGTGTCCCTGCAGGTGACAGAGCTGCGAGGCCTGGCCACCATCCTGGTGGGGGTGGTGACCTGTGACAGCATCAGCTTCTTCAGCACCAAGCCCCAGGCCATCCTGGTGGACATCACTGAGCTGGGCACCATCAAGCTGAGGCTGGAGGTGCTCTGGAAGTAAGTACAGCTTCAAACAGCAACAAAAAAACCCACATTGGGGATAATTCAAGGCTCCCAAGGGTGCCCCTGAGCTGCTCTCAACATTGTGGTCCTCTTTCTGTCTGGGAGCAGGTGCAGGGCAGAGAGCAGCCCCCTGATCCCTCCCAGCCACCCCTGGGCAGCTGCTGGCAGCAGGCAGGGGAGGGGACAGAAGCTGCTGCTGTGACCTTGCAGCTCCTCCTTTGGTGTCCCCACGGCCGTGGGTGAGCCTGGGGAGCTCTCTGCTCCTCACAGCCAACGTTCAATCTGCCTCCAAGCAAGGGATGTGTGTCTGCAGAGCAGGGAAAATGCCTGAAAGGTGATGAAATGAAACCAGTAGTGGTTTCTGGACACAGTGGGGGGAGAAAAAATACACCAGCTGAAGTTTTAGGGCAGTCATTGTTACCAAGATATGATCTGTTCAACAGCAGCCTTCCCAAACTTGGCACCTTTGTGCCCTGGGGGTGGTTATGGGTACCAGGCTGTTTGTGCACCCCAGGGAAGCTGCTCACAGATGGGTTTTTAACCAGCTGAGCATTGCCACCGTGCCTGTCATTTGTTAAATTGTTTTACATTTTAAATCTGTCATTGGATCTTTGTAGTGGACTCACTGCTGTTATTAAAAGGAAATTCTCACTGTTGGGGTGGTGCCCTGGCACTTGTCCTTCCTTCCAGCCTCACCAGCACAGGGCTTTGAGGTTGTTCTGTTATTTCTGCTTTATGGCACTGTTGTCTCACACAGAGAGCTCCTTCTGTAACAAATCAAGACTTTTTCAAGCTGTTTCCATTTGCCCCTGTGCAGGATTGCACCAATCCCTCAGTGAGGTGCCCAGTGAAGCAGGGGACACTGCACAGCTCCCTCTGCAGCCTGGGCTCTCTGAGCTCCCCTGGGTGCCAGCAGCTCCCTGGAAGCTCCCTGTGCCCTGGGCAGGCTCTCCCCAGGAAAACCAGGAGCAGCTCTGGTTCCATTGCTGGGGCTGGGGAAGGAAAAGCTTCACTGACCCAATGCCATTTTCTGAGTGTCCCTTGTGCTTGACACTTGTATCAGCAACTGGACTGCAAAACGTGTCCCTGCCACAGCAGCTGCAAATTATTTTCAAACACAGATGGCTTGAAGTCAGTCAGAAATGAACTCACCTGGGCAGAGTTTTGCCTGCCCCTGTTTAGGATGCTTTTTCCCCCTGAGGCCTGAGTTTATCTGGAGTTTATAGTCTGGCAGAAATCCCTTCTGCCTGTCCTCGTGCCCTCCAGCAGTGGCAGTGACAGGCAGAGCCCTCCATTCCCACTGCTGCATCCCCTCCCTGTCAGGAGCCCCAGAATTCATCGTGCACCCTTATGAAAGGACTGGGTGAGGAAACCCCCTCCCATTCTGGGCTCTTGCACAGCTCCTCAGACCCTGAATCTCCACAGCAAATGGAATTTGGGCTCAAACTCTCCAGCAGACTCGCAGCCCAGTGCTGCTGACGCTGTGGCTGTGCTCTCCAGCCCAGAGTGCAGCTTTGGGCTGGCAGGAGGAGCAGCCCCTGGCTTGGGGACAGCATCCCACAGCCCGTGGAGCTGAGCTGGGACAGGGCTGCCTGTGACTCATTGTCTTGGGGAGTTAATCCCCCTTTGGAGTTCCTCAGCTCCGGCTCTGTGTCTCTGCTGTGTTTAAGTTTCCTGAGATGTTTTGGGATCCCACCAAGTGGATTTTCCAGAGCTCTTCTGAGCAGAGCTGGCCTTTCCTCCCCTCTCCTGTGTGCCAGTGTTTGCTGGGGCTGTTCACAGGCCAGAGAAGCTGTGTGCTGATAACTCAGGCTCTTGCTGTTCTCAGAGACAGAGCACTCATCAGAGCAGCTGCTTTTCCCTCTGATTTCAGGAGAGCTGAACAGCTCCACGTGATTTACCCAAAGTTCCCTGAGAGGAAAGCTTTCAGTCTAGACCTGCTTTGTGAGAAATCCAAGTGTAGATCTCTCTTCTGCTTCTAAATGTACATTTTCTTTAAATAGGCCTCTGCTCTCCTGGGCTCCAACAAAAGTGCCTTCAGCTCCTTTATAGATTGTGCCATGAGGGGTGTGAATGAGCTGGGGGCCCTTGCAGAGCAGCTTTGTTGGCCAGTTTGGCAAAAGGCTTTGGGTTTTTTTGCCAACCCAAACAGCAGTCTGAGTCCTGTGTCTCACATGCAGCATAAAGACAGAGCTGTGTTCTCTTTTCAGAGCCCCAGTGGTGCCCTGCACTGGGATCCAGGGCAGCCTCCAGGCAGAACCACTCTGGTGCCTCTGCTTTGAGCCCTGCTGGCCTGGAGGGCTCCTGGAGCAGGAGGACAAAATCTTAAAGGAGAGTGAAAAAGGAAAGTTTGGCTTTTGTTTTGGGATGCAGAGCTAGTGCCAGTCCTGCAGAGGTGGGCAGGCAGGGATCCCTTGGTGCAGCTCTGGGCTCTCACTGGGCCAGGCTGGGTGACCTGGAGGCTGGAAAGGGAGGCTGAGACCCAGCACCCACCCCTCTGCCGAATTCCATGGGCATTTCCCCTGGGCTTGATGGGGGAAAGAAAACTCTCATTATAACAGCCAGTCCAGTCCACTTGACTGGAATTGGCTTTTTTGGGGGATATTAATGTGAGCCTGCATTCACAGGCTGAGCACTGGGACTCAGACAGGGAATTCTATCCACACTTCTGCTCTGGGGGTGTTGAACCCATGGAGTGACTGGGGCACAGAATGGGGACAGCAAAGATCATCAGACTCATGGGCCACTTTAGATTTTTTTAAAATAGAGGTTTTTCAGCCCTGAAAAGCTGTTGCTGGCTAATCCTGTGCAGGCGTGTGGATGTTGGCTGGGAAACGTGGACAGGAAATGTGGAGCCACTCTTTCTCTCAGTTCAGCCACAGCCCCCACCAGAGTACTTGCTCCACAGTTTAAGGTTAAACAACGACATTCCTGCATAGTTTTTACCTTTGCAGAGGTTTTATGTCAATGATTTCAGGAAGTGACTGAACAAACTGAGGAAAAGCCCGTGACAATTAAAGACAAAAGTCTGCTGTGTGACAGCTCCCAGGCGTGCCTGTGTCTGGGGAAAGCCCCCTCCAGCCGCCTGGAATCTCCCTGCTGCCTCCTGTCTGTGTCAGGGTGCTGGGAGAGGCCATTCCTGGAGCTGGCCCAGGGTGGATGGGGGGATGTTTGCTGGATAAACCTGGAGGGAGGTGATGGATGGTGCCCAAGGAGCTCCAGAGCAGATTCCATCCCTGCTGTCCCCTCTGCTCTGCTCCCTCAGCCCTTCCTCACAGGACCAGGAGCTTGTCCCTGTCTGGAGCTGAAGAGCTGCGTTCTGCTGGAGGCTTTCAGGAATTGTCAAAGGGGCAAAGCAGATTCTGTTTGTGCTTGTTCCTTTCCTAGAAGTGTCATTTTGCATCACGGCATCAAAAGCTAAAAAGGAAAACTCTGAGGAGTGGATCCCTGTGACTTTTTGCTGAGAGTGCCGTGGGTAGGAGTAATTTGCTTTCATCAGTAAACACAGCAGGCTTTGGCTGAAAGGCTCTTGCTGTCGGAATCCCGATTTATTTCTGCCCGTGAGTCAGTGCAGATGTTGTGACAGAGCCCAGCTGGGTGACACTGCCTCCTTCAGCCCATCAGCCTGGGCTGGGGCAGCTCCCAGAGCATTTTCTGTGCTCAGGAGGAGCAGGGTCCTGCACTGCAGAACTGTCCCTGGGCAAGCCAGAGAGCCTTGGGGCTCTGCTTTTCAGCTTTTGCTAGAGAGCAGAAATTAATTTCCCTGCAGTTGATTAGTCCTCATTGTCACTCAGATCTCCTGGAATGTACAGCTGAATTCAGCTGATTTTATCCTGCTCTTTGGTTGTCCCATTCAATCACTGAGGCTGCAGGTTTGTAAACAACTCACTTTTTTCAAAGTGCCAGTAACTCAAGTGGAAAAACAAACTTTCTTTTGGTGCCACAAGGTAGGCAACAAAAAGTAACCCATATAGAAACAGAACTTGATTTACTCAACTTGAAATGTGTTTTCCATCTCCTGCTTAGCTGAGCTGCATCCCAGGGGATCATTCACCGAGTTTCCTTAGGCTGCTTTGCAAAGGAGGTGAGAAACCAATGGCTGAGATGAAGAAGGTAATTAGGAAGTCTTTGGAGCAGCACTTGACAAAGCCTTGCCGAGCACAGCCCGTGTCCTCTGGGGCTGGAGCTGGCTCATCCCTGCCCGTGTGGAGCTCAGAACCTGCCAAGCAGCGCTGCACAGGCTTCCCCTGCCAGCCAAAGGGATGGGTTATTAATAGCTGATGGATAATGAGGGGGTTTATTGGTTTTTCCAGGTGCTGTGTGCTCTGCAGGAGGGAAGTTGGCAGCTCTCCTCTGTTACATGTGTTGTATTTCCTTCCCCTGTGGTGCTGTGCCTGTGTCACTCCCAGCACCAGTGGCAGAACAGAGCCCTTCAGCCTTTGGGCTCCTCTGCCAAAGGCTCTGGCACAGGTTTCTGTCTGAAGGGGTTGAGGATTCTGTGTAAAACCCACAGCCTTTCTGCCTGTGCCTTTCCCTGCTGGAGCAATCAAAGACACTGGCTAGAGAGGAGGTTTTGTTTCATTTTATTCTGTGTTTTGCTGACTGAACATCCCTGTTCAGATCCTCCAGCAGCTGAACACCTCAGTGCTCTCTGCTCTCACTGACACCTGGGTTTGACCTTTGTTTTCTGCTGCAGCCCCTTTGACACAGAGAGCCTGTTTCTGTCTCCTGGAAGCACTGCCAAGTTTTCTGTGGGCAGCAGGAAGAGCTCCTTGTACAACTGGACCCCCCCAAACACGCCCAGCTTCAGAGAGAGATATTACCTGGTGAGTCCAGGGAGAGCAAAAGGCACAGCACACACCTGGGCCTTGGGGTTTGCCTTGGGTCAGACATTCAGGAGCACAGAGAAATGTGCAAACAGCACTCTGCTGCCTTTTGCAGCTTGTTAAATTTTTCTTTTAACCCCTATTCTTGTTAGGGGTTAAATAGTTCTATTTTAGATTTTGTAAAATATTTTTTTTAAAAAACCCTCACCAAAACTCTGCTGGGCAGCAGGGAGGGTGTGGGTGTGGGTGTTTGCTGTGCTGGAAACGAAGCTGGGAGCTGGGGGAGCAGAGGCAGCCCCTGTCCCGGGTGGGCTCTCGGGTGTGCCCAGGCTCAGCCGGGCTCCCTTTGCAGTCTGTCCTGCAGCACAGGCACAGCCCGGGGGAAGCAGGGGAGGACCCTCGCCCTCCCAGCATCCTGAGCTACTTGGCCGCCTGCGATTTCCATGTCCCTGCGAGGAGCAAAGCCCACAACCCCGCCGAGAGCAGCGAGGGGGACTCGTTCAGCTCGGAGGATCAGAAAGGGGCGGAATCGCGGAGCACAACCCCGGCCCTGGAGCACAGGACGCTGCCCCTGGGGATGGTGCAGGAGGATGGAGCAGGGGAGCATCCCCTGGCAGCCCCCAGCACTCTGGACATCCTGAGGAAGACCCCGTGTGGGGATGGCTTCCCCGGCCGGCACAAAGGCAGGAATCGCCGCCTGGCAGAGCAGGAGAACATCAGCCAGAAAAGCTGGAACGCTGCAAACCAGCCCAGAGCAGAGAGGGGAGCAGAGTCCATGGACGGGAGCCTGCAGGAGCTGCTGAAGCTGCTGAAATGGCCTGAGCAGGGCCAGGAGCTGCAGAAATTGGAATGCCAGCTGTCGTGTCTGAGGGATAAATTGAAGGTAGGGCCGTGTTTCCCTCTCGGGGTGGCTCTGTCTGTCTGTCCGTCCTGCCTGAGCTCCGGGCCCCCCTGCTCGGTTCGAGGCGCTGCTGCTGCTCGGGCCCGGCACGGGAATGCGGCCACCAGAGGTCAGGCAGGGCTCGGGGAAAGGAACCGGGGAAAGGAACCGGGCACGGGGAAAGGAACCGGGCACAGGAACTGGGGATGGAGTGAGGATGGGAAAAGGAACCAGGGATGGAGAGAGGATGGGGAAAGAACTGGGAAAAGGAACTGGGGATGGAGCCGGGATGGGGAAAGGAACCGGGGATGGAGAGAGGATGGGGAAAGAACCGAGGAAATCGGGCACGGGGAAAGGAACCGAGGATGGAGCGAGGATGGGGAAAGAACTGGGAAAAGGAACTGGGGATGGAGCCGGGATGGGGAAAGGAACCGGGGATGGAGAGAGGATGGGGAAAGAACCGAGGAAATCGGGCATGGGGAAAGGAACCAGGGATGGAGCGAGGTTGGGGAAAGAAGCAGGAAAAGGAACCACGGATGGAACCAGGATGGGGAAGGAAGCAGGGACAGAGCGAGGATGGGGAAGGAGCCAGGGAGGGAGCCCTGGGCTGAGCAGAACCCCGGCTCTGTGTCTGCCCCTCTGCCTTGCCTTCGAGTCTCCGGGTGTTTTTCCAGCCCGCTGTAGCTGGAGGTGGCTGCAGCTCTCAGCAAACCCCACCTGTCCCCCGGTGCTGCAGGTGGGTCTGGCTGCCCACCAGCTCACTGTGCTGGATCCTGTCCTTTCCTCACAGGAAAGGTCCTGGGGAAGGGCAGGAGGGGCTGGGCTGCAGGGCTGGGAGCAGGAACAGCAGGCTGGAGTAAAAACTGGTGACAACACAGCTGCCCTGGCTTCCTGATCCAGTGAAACCCCTGGAAAACCAGAATTTAAAACACAAACCAAGCACCCTCAGAGCAGCCTCTCCAAGGGGGACAAAGGCAGTGGCCCCATGAGATTCACCATTGAAATGGAGCTCTTGGGTGCTGCCCCCCAGGGTTGGTGCTCTGAGCTCTGAAACAGGGAATGAGTGAAAACTCTGTTAGTGGCAGAGGATGCAGACGCTGTCAGCTCTCACCAGCCTAAGCAGGCACAGAGATAAAGGGCAATCCACAGAGATTCAAATATGGAAACATACTTTGAATTCAATTAGCAGCATTATCTTGAGGTCAGAGTGCTGCACCAAGAGCAGATGTCCCTGATGTGTTAAGAATGAAACTGAAAAAGCAAAGGGAGTTATTATTACAGCAAAGAACAACTGTAAAATGGCTGGCCAACTACAAATAAGAGTATTTCTGCTTCCATTTCATCAACAGCTAAAGACCCTTCACAAACATTCCTCCATGGAGAGTTTAATGGTGGAGACAGTGCTGGAGAGTTTTGATTTCCTGAATGCTGACTGCAGTGCTGATGAGCTGTCCCTGTTTGGGAGCATCAGGACAGGCAGTGTCAGGTGAGTGCTGCAGCACCTGGTGGGCAGCCAAAGGGGGGCCCACAACAGCCACACGGGGCTGGGAAACAGCTGTGGGGTCAAATCCAGCACAGAAATGGGGTTAGACAGTGTTATAAATGCAATTAAAGAAAATGCTGTTTTCTGTTCAATGCCACCTGCTTTCTTTCACAGCTCCCTGTTGAGAATCCTCAATTTTATTTAGTGATGAGACTTGTAACTCTCTTTTCCCCTCATCTCACCAGCACATACAACGGCAATGTGCTCCAGTCCCTGAGCTGTGACACAAGAGCAGAAGCACAAGATGTCACCACTGGGGATGACAACCTGGACACGCTGCTGATCACACACCTGAGGCTGTGCAAAGGTCTCCTGCAGGTACAGAGCAGCCTGGGGGTTTCCAGGGCACTGCTGTCATTGTTGATTCTGATTACAGGAGGGTTTGATATGTTTTGTTTGCTTTGTAACAGCAGAGAGACTCAGAATGGCAATTGGGTGCATGAATGCAGTGTGTTCACACAGAACATGGCACACAGAACTCTGCTGCCTCTTTCCAGCAATTCCTCTGTGCCCAGAGCAGGCTGCAAATGCACAGGCCTGGCTTGGGAAATGTTTAATGAAGGAAAAGCCCCTACAACAGGGAGCAGGTGTCTGGTGGGCAAGGGGCTTCTGAGAGCACAGGGCTTTTCTCACCTGTCGTAAAAGTTGGGTTCTGAGAAACAAATCCTCATTTGTCTGGAGCTTGATCCTGCCCTTGTTGCAGCTCCTGAGTTCTGTCTGTTGCATTTCAGAAACTGAGGACACCAAATGTAGCCCGGGTGGTCCAGGAGAGCATTCTGGAGGAAGTGTCAGAGCAGACACGAGTGCTGGGGGATGTCCTGGAGCTGTCTGTTGAGAAAAGTGAGTACCTGCCCTGCTGCAGGGCATGCAGAGGTGGGAGAGGAGCACCCCTGCTCCAGCCTCCCCAGACCCTGGGCTTTCAGTCTAAACCCCTTGCAAACACTGAGCTTGTTAAACCAGCCCTTTTAGCTGGATTCTTAGGAAAAACAGGGCTCATTCTTTGGTCCATTTTTGCTTCTACACACAAGGAAAAGATTTGGAGAAGTTGGTCTCAGAGAAAGAGTAGCTGGACTGGTTGGGANTTTTTGCTTCTACACACAAGGAAAAAATTGGAGAAGTTGGTCTCAGAGAGTAGCTGGACTGGTTGGGTTCAGGTTGGTGTTAACCAGGGGTGTTGTGGATGGTGGAGTTTGCAGTCAAGGAGCAGCAGAGCAGCCTTAATAAAATCCTCTTTATATCTGTGCTTTTCCTTGGTAAGCAAACAGCCCAAATTCTGTGCCCACTCTCCAGAACAGTTTGGTGGGTACAGAATTCTACCTCAGGTCTTCCCACCACTGAATCCTTCCATTGGCTGTTGGACATGACAAAATGATAAAGCACAGTTGGAAGGCTTTTGTTCTCATCTTGGTAAATACAGCAGGGAGAATGCAAATTTTAGTTGGAAGCATTTGCTGGCGGATTTTAGCCTGGAGGATGTGAGAATAAACTGTTCCCTGGAGCAAAGGGGCTGGCACAGGGAGACAGGGGAAGTGTGGGAGGCAGAAATGCAGGAGCTCAGTGGTTGGAGGTGAAAGTGAGGGATGAAGGCTCCCAGTGAAGAACCACAGGGTATTGCTGCACCTGCTCTTGTGAAGAGTTTGAGAGTGCCCTGAGCTCTGCCCTGGGCAAGGAACACCAGGGAGGATCCCTAAAACCCTTGGCAGTGCCACCTCCTTGGCTGACAGAAGGGCAACCACTCAAACCCTCAGAATGTTCTGGAACTGACTCAGGTGCTGGGATGAAGGAACAATAAGAGGCAGAAGAGCTGCTGATGGCAGCTCAGGAGCTCAGCCCGAGTGTGGGAAGATCAGTGCTTGCAGCTGTGAACATTTTGGGCAGCAAATGTCTCATTTTTAACAAAACCATCTCTAATGCAAATACAATTAATGCTGCCCCATGTCCAGGCAGGCCATCTGCTGCCTAATTTCTTATGTAAAATCTCAAATGTGCTACAGCTCACTGACTTTTTAAAACGGTGGGTTTCAGTTATTCAGAAGACTAAAAAGAAGAAGCAATATCTGAAAATCTGGAGTGACCTGGCAGAGCCTGGCAGCAGCATCTTGGTGACCTCAGCAGAAAGGTTCCGTCACGCCCTGAAATACACAATGCTGCTCAAAGTGAAGGAGAAGTACCCCAGCCACCTGGAGACAGGTACCCCAGGAGCACCTGGCTTCATCTCAGTGCAGGCCTGAAAACTGTACAAGTGCATTTAAACCCCCCAGCCCCAAACCTCTGGCTGGCTGTCAGCACCTTCCATGTGACCGACTTATTTTGTGTCTGTGCTCCTCCCTCCTGTTCCCTGCAGTGCTGCAGAGGCTGCTGGAGCAGATCCTCACCTGTGATGGGTTGCTCCCCTCCCCACCGCTGCAAACGGAGCCGGTGACTTTATTCCAGTTCTATCGGTACCTGGAGAGGCACCACATCGGCAGCCTGGAGAAACACCTGGCAAAGCTGGCTAAAGAAGGTGATGGCAGTGCCTGGCTGCTCCTGCAGGGCTGCTGCCCTCCAGGTTCCTGCTCGGGATCCAGCTCCAGAGCAGGAAACAGCCCAGCCCCTGCACTGACAGCTTGTTTCCATTTTTATTCCCCTTCTGACCCTGTAGTTTTAATCAGAACAGGAAGAGCGTGCTTGACTCCCATATCAGAGCATGTGCAAACAAACCCCCTGTGAAGGATGGCTTATCTTAAGTGCCCTGACCAGTGGGGTTTTTGATATTCCAAAGCTGCAGCAGACCCCAGGAGCAGCCTGCAGCTGATTCCAAGGACCGAGTGCAGTCTGTGGCTTGGGTTCACTGCTGTAGCTGGAATCAGGCACACAAAAGAACAGTAAAATTGCAGAGCTCACTGGATTTTGTAGCCTGAGGTAGCCAGTGCCTCACTGGAGTCTTATCCAACACATGAAAGTAGTTCAGAACTTTCTCTGTATTAGAAAAGAATTATTTATAAATAGTGCTGGTATTGGTGGCATCTCCAGGCTTGTGTTGGTGCAGAGGACTCGTGGAGGGGGCTGAGAGCTTGAGCCGTGCTCTGCTGTTCCAGCCCGGGGACAGTGACAGCGACAGGGGACGGGGCAGGGAGGGCACAGGGCTCGTCCTGCTCTGCTCCTGCCCCTCGGTCTGTCCCCGGCGGGCACAGCAGCCCAGGGCACCGGCCCGGGGGGGGTTGTGGCCACGGCTGAGGCCGGTGCTTGCCCCGCAGTGATGCTGATCGAGGAGCTGCAGTGCCCCGGGAGGCTGAAGACGCTCAAGAGGCTGAAGGGGAAGAGGCTGAGCCGGCTGCAGCCTCTGCCCAGGACACTGCGGCTGCTGGGGCTGCTGCAGCTGGACGAGAACCATCGAGTGAGCAAAGCGGCCACGGCGTGCCTGGCCCGGGCCGGCGGCAGCGGCTGCGGCACCCTGCGGGCACGGGTGAGAGCCGGGACAAAGGGGACAGCGGGGATGAAAGGGGGGACACGGGGGACAGCAGGGAGCTGGGGATACATGGGGGACTCTGAGGACAGTGGGGAGTTCAGGGAGCAGGGGACAGCAGGGGGACACGGAGGAGTTTCCTGGGAACGGCCCCACTTTCCTCGCCTTGTTCTAGCTGGGAACATGAACAGCAGTTCTCCAGTGGTTTGTCTCTGCCGTGTTCCATTTCACGAGGGTAAAACCCCTCCTGGTCACTCGGGTTTGGTTGCTTGATCACACTGCTGACTTTCTTTTTTATTTTCCTCTGTTCTCACCCAGGCTGTCTTGTTCTACACTGATGCTTTATCTGACTGTGATGCAAGGCTGCAGCAGGCTGCATGTCTGGCTCTCAAGAACCTCAGGGTGAGCTCTGCCTGCCCCAAGGATGGATGCTGGGAGTTGTGTGTCCGTGTTTGCTTTGTGAAAATGCCACCAAGCTGCTGAAAAGCTGCTGAGCCAAGTTTCTTTCTCCAACAGGCAGTGGAGAGCATCGAGCAGGTTGCCCACTTGTGCCAGTCTGAAATAGAGGAAGTCAGGAATGCAGCCAGAGAAACCACTCTGTCCTTTGGTAAGGCTTTTATAAAGCTCTAAATGGTCTGAAAGAATCGTGTGAAATAGTGCAGGACCAGGAGGGGCCTCAAGTTCAGCCTGAACACATCCAGGACATCGGAAATATTTCATCAACAGCTGTTTTATACCAGAAGATAAACTTTACATCACACATAACAGCCAAGGGCCCCTGGTGAAGTTTATAGAACCAGACCAAGGAGATCCTGAAGGATTAAGTGCTTTAGGAACCACTGAACCTTTTGAAAAGGTCACAGATAAGGACTGAAGGTTTTTTGCTGGTTCATTACTTGTTACTTCACTGGAGTCCAAGTAGATTGACAGTGGAGGTGACCTGATAAAACATCAGTGTGCCCCACCTCCTGCTGCCCAGTGTTTGTGCTTTTCCTGGGGTCTCAACAGCTGTGACAGGAGTGTCCCAGAGGGACTGGGTATTCCTCAGGGTGTTCCTGCCTGTCCTCATCAGGGGCTGTCCTCTCTCTCCACAGGGGAACGGGGCCGACAAGCCTTTGAGAAGATGGACAGGATCTGCTGTGAACTGAGAGAAACAGCTCAGGAGGCTGAGATTGAAATCACAGTGTTTTAGCAGTGGAATGTGAGGAGCTGGATCCCACTGTCCTCACAGCCACATGGGTACCTGAGGGTTTGGTTTTGCCTGGTTTCGTTCTCTTCTGTCCTGTCCCTGCTGCCTCCTGCCCCAGGACAGGTTTATTTCCAAAGGGGACACTTGGTGATCTCCAGGATGCAGCCTGGAATGGATTTGCTCAATCTCTCAGCACAGGATGAAACACCAAGTGCTGGACAATGAAAACTGGGATCTCTCAGAATGTGGATCCAGGTTTTAACTGGAGTTAAAATCTCCATCCTGCTGGAATCAGCTGCCCCTGCTCCAACTCTGTCTGATATGATCTGTTTTCCCAGGAAGTGATTTCTTAACTTGGCATTCCCCAAGGAGAGAAATGATCACTCTCCCAGTCCATCAGCTGCCCTGGCAGGAGAACAAATCCAGCACCATTGCCTGGTGGTTTCTTCACACAGCTATTTAGCTGCAGATTTACTCCCTAAATCACTTTCTTTCTAATTCTTGCAGCTCAAGCCAGGTCAAGCAGGGCCTGACAGGCTCTGGAAGAGATGTTTGTGCTCAGCTGCAGGGGATTTGCCATGGGCAGGTCTGACTGAGGGAGGGACAGGTTTGTTTTTTTAAAATTCTGAATTTAGTCCTAGACAAGACTTGTCCTTGTCGTGCCCCCCTGGCTGGCAGGGTGCCCATGGGGAGCAGCCTGGCTTCAGGTGCAATACTTGAAAGGGTTGGCCTTGTGTGTACATATTTTTATATATATATATATATAAACACATAAAACTTTTCTATTTGGTATTTATTTGTTGGATTTCATACTGTTTTCTAAAGTTCTAATAAACCATTTGAGACAAGTTCCTGGCAGTGTTTCCTACTGCAGTGCTGGCAGTCCTGGGGACAGGTAAGAGGCACCAAAGGGCAGGGCCCTGATCTGCCTTGGGCTGTTCCACTCTGGTGAACTCTCTCCTCCAGTTTCCTCAAAAGCATAAAGCAAAGGTAAGCACTGGAATTCAAACACCAGGATGAGCAGGCTGCAGCTGCAAACAGCTCCTGCAGGAACCAGCCAGGGTGCTTGAGTTCCTGCACTCCTTACCTTAAAATTTAACTGTTCAACGTGAAAAAGCAGAAGAGGGAAAGGGAGCTGGCAGGGAGAGCTGGGGATCCTCTGCTCTTTTACTGGAGCTTTGCCTCCAGGAAGTTCTTACAGTGACATTTAAATCCCTTTACTCTACAAACCCACTCCCCTCAGCCTTCATGTGCAGGTGGGTCAACCAGGAACCTGTGAATCCAGCCCAGAAGCAACAACACATTCGAGTGAGTTCTTTAAAAAAAGAGTTTTATTGTTACAACTAAAATGAGAACTGAAAACTTGTATGGGAGATTGAAAAACTGTACAGTTGTACTCTAACCTGGGAGGCCCAGCAGCGGCTTACACAAAAGACAAGATACCTGAAACTGTATTATACCAAAACATTCAGCTTTTTTGTTGAGTTTTTACATTTTTTTTTATAAAAGTTTATTCTATGGCAATCTGTAAAAAAGAAAGACCTGATGAGTAAATATTTGCTTAAGGCAGATAGCAGAGCAGCTCACTAACTTTCTAACGAGTCTAACATGGATGTTTGTCCATTTCCAAGAACAGGTTACCCAACACCCCACTGTGCTACGGTATATACACCCCCCAACTACCACAGACAGTACAGGACAGCAAACAAAATGGGCACAGCTCAGGAGGAATGCCCTGCCCACACCTCCCTGGGCTCTGGGCACACTCACTGTGTCCCACACAGGCTCACAGCCAGGCCTGGAACACAGGAAAGCAACAGGCACCAAGAGGATGCTCCAAGCTCTTCTGTCAGCTGCAGGAACTTTGGGTAGAATCATTCACAGCTGAGTAATAACTCTGCATTCAAAGGAAGGATCCTTTGTTTTCCTGCCATACCTAAGATTTAAAACATTCTCTCTTGGGCAGGTGGGCTGGGGTTGTTTCTCTGCCCAGTGTCCCAGTGCCAGGGGAGGTGTGGCAGGGCTGCCTGAACCCTCTGGAATGTCTGTACTACACTCACTCAGCTGAAAGGAACATGCTACCACCGGGCACACGGAGCACACGGGACCCCACGGGAAGTCATGCCAAGGATCAGGCGAGTACATGGGCTCTGATAAACACCAATCAGTCCAGTGCTGACCAGAGAGACTCAGCAACACCCTCTGAACCACAGCCACTAAGGATCAGGTCATGCAAATATCATTTGGGCACATCAGGAAGCAGGAATATAAGTTCTGTCACCTTTCAAGCACGTGGTGTTTCATCGGGACACCGCAGACTTCACATGCACTTGAATACAAAGGGGTACAAATGGTGCCTCAGGGCAGGGGCCTGCCCACGCTGCAGAGAACAGTGGGGACAAAGCAATCACAGAATGGATCTTAAATACACAGATGAGCCATTATATATTACCATTTTTCTATACTCATTTTTTCCTGTTTCCAATAATATAACTAAATATTGACTGATTACAACATTCCTCCTTTCAAGTACTGGTCTGACCAACAGTCTCACAGGTAAAGGATTGATTCCCAGTACTACCTGAGGATTTATTATTGAACTCTTGAAAAGCCCTTGATGCAAGCTTAACAAAACACAAAACAGAAGTAACTCCCACCCCCACCCACCCCTTCACCTACTCACCCACTGAAGGAAGAGCTACACCTACAGCCAGCTTGGCAAAAATAAATACAGAGTGGAGGGGCTCCCCTGGGCTCCTCCACAGCGAGGGCTGCACTGAGGGTGGTTAAGTGCTATAAATCTAGAAAGACTTTTGAAATAAAACAAATCAGTAACACTGCTGCAGATCAGCTGTCATGGGGCAGTTCAATCACTACAGCTCCCGGGAGTGAGTTTGCTCCTGCCCTCTGCACCACAACACAAGCAAAGCAATCTTTGCTATTATTGTTTAAATATTAATAATTTGGTATCACCCCGAGGAACAGCACTGGGTGCTTGGTGCAATGCTGCCTTCCAGTGCCAGTCCTCCCCACACACCCCAACCCTTCCCCAGCAGCACCTCACCAACCCCTGAGCCCGGGGGGCTGAGCCAGGGCTGGGATCTCTGCTGGGAACAAAGCAGGACACACCAACGCTGCCATCACCAGGGGATGAACAAACATCACAAGGGGTTTGTTCAGAGCCCAGGCTCCTGCTGGCCTGGTCCTGGCTCAGGGAAGCTGCCCCAGCAGGGATTGCTCTGGATCTCCCCAGCACTTCCCTCACCAGGGCCACGCTGGGCCTGAGGGAGCAGCTGCAGAGTGAAACTGCATTTTACATTCCAAATGCTGAGGTTTAAGGACTGGTCCTTCCACGGGCCACGGGCATGGCCCCACTGCTGGTGGACTTGGTTTGGTTGAATTTCCCTTCCTGTTTCTCTCCCTCCCCTCGACCTCTCCCAACCCAGAATATAAAAGTAAAAACAGCTTTAGAAAGGATGGTGCAATGTAAAGAGGCATATGTGCAAGTAGAGTGCAACAAAAGTCAATGAGGAGATACACTTAGTAAAGGAAAAAAAAAAAAAAAGAAATAAATCCAAGAGCTGGACATGTTGGGATACCCTGAGCAAATGCAGAAGCCTGGTTCTATCAACACAAGTAAAACAATCAGCTCTTTAAGAACAGTTATGCCAAGGTTAAATATATCAATACCACAGGCACTGCCCACAACTCAGTCTTTAAAGATGAAGCAAGTTTAAAAAAAAAAGACAAAAAACAAACCAAAAACCAACCACAAACACACCTCCCCTTCCAAAAGTTTACATTCTTCAGGTATGTGGGTTTCTTTTTCTTTTTTTTGGGAACTTGTCAATGTAAGTCATGTATTTGGTTACAACACTTGGAGAGTACAAGCAAGTTTCACTTGTGCCTAGTTTTTCTGAAACAAAAGAAAATGAACTGGCTTTTTAAAAAAGGCTAAAAACAACAATGTGTTGTAATTCTATTATTCAGTTAAAAAAAAAAAAAAAAAAGGAAAACAAAAAAGAAAAACAGACTATTTGGCATTTTCTCTGCTTACTCCTGAATATTTCAAGGCCCTGAGATTACAATACTATGTTCTTGGGACCACAGGGCTGGATAAAACCCTAGTGCATCAATTCTCTCGTGAAGCCCTAGCCAAAGTTCTGGCCTTTCCCCCTAAATCTACCTGCTGTGAGCCAAGGCTGCCCTGCCTGGAGGGGCTCCGAGGAGCCGAGCGCGAGCCGGGAGCGGCGCTCCCGCGGCACCGTCAGTGGAAACACACCCGGTAGCAGAGATAAGCTCCCGCCGTCAGGAAGGTGAACATGCAGATATTCACTAGGAAGGGCTTCCAGGTGGCCACCACGTTCTCCTCCTCCTCCTCGGAGTTCTCCTTCAGGGGCTCCTCCTTGCGGGGCGAGAGCCGCGCGTTCTCCCCAACAGTTCTCCTCCGGGGTTCAGTGTCGTGACTAGTGCTGAGGACAGAGGGACAGACACTCAGGGCTGGGCAGGCATGAAGATTCCAGGCTGGATGGGCCATGGAGGAGAGAAGCCAAGGGCAGGGAACACCACACAGCTGGAAATCTCTTGGAGCTGCAGCAGCCACCAAAGCACAGCCTGTCTCTCCAGTTAGGACACATCTGGCTGTTCAACAGATGTTTGGGAAGAGCTTGGGAGGATCCTGTGCCCTTTAAAGAATAAGCTTTAACCACCCCCTGCTTTCACTGCTCATCACAAATCTGCACCAGGACAGGCAGGGAATGAACCCAGCTCACACCCACAGCCGGGTCAGGGGAACACCAGAGTTCTGCACTCAAGCACCTGCCCAGAATGCCAGGAAGGGATGGAACGTGGCTGCTGGTTCAGCCCTAACCCCCAGGGAGCATCTCAGGGTGGAAGTGAGCATCTCCTCCCCTCGGTGACTCCCTGCCCGCGGCTCCAGAGCCCAGGGGGCAGTGAGAGCTTTACCTGTCTGTGCTCGGGGGCGCAGCTCTGCCGTCAGGAGCCGCCTCCTCCACGCTGCTGCTGCTGCCCGAGCCCCTGAGCTCCTCCTCCACTGCCTGGTGCTTGGGGGAGAACTCGGGGTGCTCGTGCATCCTCCCGTTGTGCATCTCCGAGGTTCTCTTGGGGGGCCTGGGAGGTGGGGGCGTGTGCTCAGGGGGAGGCTCCAGGTCCTCGTTGGAGAGCTCCTTCCACTGCTCCTTCAGGGATGGACAAGCCCTGTTAAGCTTCTCTCTTTTATATAAGCTGCTCTAACTTTAAACTTAACCGTGGCAGAATCTTTACACTCTACCTTTTAATTAACTCTTAAACTGGCTCTCCATTTGCATTGAAAAAAAAAAGAAAGAAAAACCAGACACAAGAACTCCAAGACCAAGCTACACCCACTACACAAAAAACATACTGGCCATAAAAGCAAGAAATTTCAATCTGCTTCTAAAAAACTTAAGCAGCACAAAATCAAATCTGTTCTGCTAGAGTTCTGCTTACCATAAAAAACCCTGATGGATTTAATCATGACACCTAAACTTCAGGCATATTAAAATACTTGTGCTGTCTGAAATGCCAGGGGAGGCTGATGCAGCAGCTCCACCTCAGTCACGGTGTGGGAAAGCACAGGAGGCACCTGCTACATAACAGGTACTTTTGGAAATAAATAAAATATAGGCACAATAAATAAAATATAAATATAGCACTTTAGGTCATGACAGATTGTAAAGCACTGTACCTAAAACCCCCGACATATAAACATATACTGAAGCTGAAGCAAGCACCAAATTTGAAGCTCCTTTCCATCCTGTTCCTCCCACCCACTTGCTGCAGCTCCCTGGGAGCTGCCAGGAGCACTCACTTGCACTGAAGCATCTCCCATGATGAATTTTGCCCCTTCAATGACAGCCAGGTAGGAGAACCGGAGCTGATCTGCAGTCTGGATGAGCCCCATCCTGTACTTCCTCATCTCCAGGAGAACCTGCTTGACGTCCACAGAAGAAGGATCTTTCCGTTTGTCCATCTGCAGATAAAATGTGAAACTTGTTTTCTGCTCTGATGAGGTTCACTACAGTGACTCATTTTGTGGTAGAGCTTTCATACCATCCTCCACATTACAGACTGAACAAACTCACACGCAACTGGTATCAGCTGCTCATTACTGGGTCTCCAAAAACAAAGAGGGGAAAACACTGAGCCTCAAAAATGCTGCCTTCCCTGAAGGCAAAGCCAGTCTTTGTGAATCACTCTGAAAACCGGAGACTTCTCTTCCCCAGGCTCAAAATGGCCCCTGAGGAACGAGACCTGCCTTGGAATGCACTCCCAAAAGAGCAGAGTAAAACGATGGCAAACCACAGGGAACCCTTCCCAGCCCCGGCCCCAGCTCCTTTCAGGCTCCCCCAGAGCAGCAGAGCAGGTGCCCTGCACAGTGGCCCTTACCAGCAGCAGGCAGGTGTCCACCAGGCAGAAGGTGCCCGATCTCCCGATGCCAGCACTGCAGTGCACCACGACGGGGCCGTGCGCGGGGCTCAGCGAGCCCGACTCGCGCACCTTGAACAGGAAATTCAGGAACGACGCCGGGGACTCCGGCACACCAAAGTCCGGCCAGGTGGTGTAGTGAAAGTGCAGAATCTCTCGAGTTTCCTGGCTCTGCAAAAACAGGGGTTGGGAAATCNCAGTCTGGATGAGCCCCATCCTGTACTTCCTCATCTCCAGGAGAACCTGCTTGACGTCCACAGAAGAAGGATCTTTCCGTTTGTCCATCTGCAGATAAAATGTGAAACTTGTTTTCTGCTCTGATGAGGTTCACTACAGTGACTCATTTTGTGGTAGAGCTTTCATACCATCCTCCACATTACAGACTGAACAAACTCACACGCAACTGGTATCAGCTGCTCATTACTGGGTCTCCAAAAACAAAGAGGGGAAAACACTGAGCCTCAAAAATGCTGCCTTCCCTGAAGGCAAAGCCAGTCTTTGTGAATCACTCTGAAAACCGGAGACTTCTCTTCCCCAGGCTCAAAATGGCCCCTGAGGAACGAGACCTGCCTTGGAATGCACTCCCAAAAGAGCGGAGTAAAACAACAGCAAACCACAGGGAATCCTTCCCAGCCCCAGCTCCTTTCAGGCTCCCCCAGAGCAGCAGAGCAGGTGCCCTGCACAGTGGCCCTTACCAGCAGCAGGCAGGTGTCCACCAGGCAGAAGGTGCCCGATCTCCCGATGCCAGCGCTGCAGTGCACCACGACGGGGCCGTGCGCGGGGCTCAGCGAGCCCGACTCGCGCACCTTGAACAGGAAATTCAGGAACGACGCCGGGGACTCCGGCACCCCAAAGTCCGGCCAGGTGGTGTAGTGAAAGTGCAGAATCTCTCGAGTTTCCTGGCTCTGCAAAAACAGGGGTTGGGAAATCTTTTAGTTTGGGTACAACACTCGGAAGGAGTGGGAACAGCTGATTTAAATTCCAAGGACAAAGTTTCACCAGTGTGAGGGAGCTTTTATAGCTGCACAGCCAAGAAACTAATTACAAGGAGTGGTCTCTCCTTGAGAAGGTCTCCACTGGGAGCAAAGGGAGTTGGGTAAGTAAATTTACTTATTTAGAGTTTAGTTATTGCAGAACAGTTCAAAAGCTTGTGTCACTCTGGGTAAGGCTGAGATATGAAACAGCCTGGAGGGTCCCCAGGTATGTCTCATAAATATCCAAGAGTTTCATTTCCACAACATCTCATGCAGAATCATCAAATCCAGGACAATTCACAACCACCAATTTCAAGTCCTCGTCGGTGAGGAGATGAATTTCACCCCAAGAAGAACAAGGACTGGGACTGGATGAGATCTGGTACTCACGGTCAGGTTTTCCAATTCCAGCTGTCGTACTGTGTAGTAGGATTTTATATCTTCAGATATCAATGTTAGTTTCAAGTTTGTATCTTCAAAAAACATTTCTTTCTCCTCCTTCCGTGGCCAGTACTGTGCACACTTTATCTAAAATCAAGCAGGAGACACATAAATGTCATTACCTACTTCTGACTGAATTGCAATTTTCTTATTAAGGTCTCCCAGAGACTGCTGCATGCCAGGGACTTTAACAAGCCAACCAAATAGGAAAGCAGCACATTTTGAAGGAACTAAAATACTCAGCAGCAGCACAAAAAGGGAAGTCTGCACCCAAGCTTCTGACAATGAAATGTGGGGATGCTGTGCCTGGGAGAATTGGCCTCCTCCTTCCTCTGCCCTGGGATGGGGATCAGCACCTGACCCTTCCCTCTGCAAGGCTCTGCACATGGCTCAGGCCTCCTCTGTTAAAGGGCAAACAATGTGGCCAAACCAAAAGTGGAAGAACAATGCTAAACCAACAGCAGGCTCGAGACCAAGATGATTTCTGAGAGGATTTTAATAAATAGAAAACCCCTTCAGCATTTTCTTCATAGGTGGACTAACAGCGGCTTTGCTCAAACTAATTTGGGTTTATTTTGAACACACATCCTCTTGTTTATCAGGGTGTAGAATGCAGTTAGAATTCTCTGCACTTTTTGTTTGGATTTGTATTAATATTGAAGTTATAGCAATTGCCTTTGTGTCTAATTTCTCCACAAATGTGTCTGCAGACAGTATTTTGTTGTGCTTCACTCTGAGTCTCCCACTGCTGTTTGCTGAGGAGTGTAAGCACTGCCCTAAGGGATCACAATAATTTGTTTTGTTCAAAACTACAGCAGTGCAGAGAGGGAGCAGGAACGGCTGGAAAGGAAGAAACTATTGAAAAAATATGGTTACTGCATCTCTTTTGAAGATTAAATTTCACTTGTAGTACAAAACCCAGCAAAACACTAAAAAATCCAGACTGCAGTTTATTAAAACACAGCTCATTGCCCAAGAATTCTCCTGATTATTGGGAATGTTTTCCTGATGATGCAAAAGCATGTACCACCCAGTCATCACTGGTGGATACCCAATACACTCACTGCCCTTCTCCAAAATGTCTTTATTATACATTTTATTCTGTCCAGCAATGACCCAGGAGGGGACAGTGTGCCTTGGGGGGACACTGCATGACCAGAGCTCAGTGTGAGATGGAAACCTGGAGCCCCAGAGCTCCTCTCCTTACTGCAGAGCCCTGAGAGGGGCAATCTGTGCACACTGACAACAACTCCAGAACCCCTGGTTAGCAGCAGAGACTTCCAATTGGGTGGACTCCTGTTGTGTTCGTGTTTTATTTCAGCCAAATTCACGAGAAATTAGGACTGACAGTTACAAACCGAGTGATTTTCTGACTGCAGTAAGATCAGTTCACCAGGTATTCAATTCCAGGCACAATTTCTTAGACAAAACTCCTCACAGTCATCCCATCCCATTCCTTGGGTTGGTTTTACTTGGGTTTTTTATTACAGAAAACCATGACTGTAATGAGCACATAGCTAGAACTGGGTGAATACTTACAGATCCCTTTTCCATCACTCTGTTCAACATGACAACACCACGGCTTTTCTGTTCCCAAACCATCTCCCAAAAGTGACCACAAGTATTTGGCAAAGGTCCCTGCAGAGGCAGAATCCCCAGAAATAAGCATTATTTTCTGTAAATGTCAGTGCATTCTTCCCCAGTAACAGTCCCTGCACAAGTAACAAGCAACTTCTCATTTAAAACTGTAAAAAAATGCAGTGAGGCAGCTTTAAGTTCCATGTTATGAATTTACCCAGGAAAGCATGGTTAACCTTTTCCCCCCATACATTAGAGGAAGAGACACAGTCTTCATTTGTGAGAACAGAACTGGGAGTGAAAAATGCTGCATTTTCTTAGGAAAGGTTTAAAAGGTCATGGGGAAATAAACCCCACTGACTAAAAGCTGACTAAAAACAACATCTGTGTCAAACCACCCTGCAGTCCCTCATCCTTATTCATGATACTTGAAAATTACTTGACTAAATGATAAACATCCGAAAGACTGAAAGGATGCAAAATCAGTAATAAATTCTGGTTTTCCAGAATCTTCACAGATTTACTTTGGGGCTGAATGAAATGGTGACTCCTTTTAAAGACCATCTATTCCCAAAGTAGATTTCCTTATAACTTCCAATTTCTGCTATGTTCCTTTGCTATTTCTCTGAAGTTTGGGATTGATCCACTCCTGTGCTCAAAGAGAACAGCAGGTCCTCAGAAAGAATGACTGGATTTAAATAAAGCCATTAAATTTGGCTCAGGACAGTAACCAATATCAGTCAGCTGCACATTTGATTATTCCACCCAGAATTCACTCTTGTAATCAACCCCCTCCATCCTGAGAAGAGCAATTGCTCACTGCTCTGCCCATTTCTTCCTGAGAAGATTTATCTTTATTCTTTAGAAACAGGAAGGAAGAGCTGTCACTTGAAAATATTAATCCCAGTCTACCTTTATCTAAAGTGTGGGAGGAAAGGGTAAAAAAAAAAAGCCAAGATTAGAGATCAGGACAGTCTCCAGGGAAATGAACATTTAGGACAAACAAGAGGCCTGGCACAGTTGCTGGCTCTCAGAATAATACAATAGGGTATGGGGGTACTTTTAAATTTGTTATACAGATAGGTGTGGAATTGGCAGATTCAGGGAAAAGCAGTGACTTTCATACACACACAGAGATATTTTCTATACACTGAAGTAGCTTTACAACAAAGAAAACAAACAGAAAAGACATGAGAAACAATTCCATAAGATTTTTATTACCCACTGCCAGCAATTACCTGGGTAAGGATGTAGCTCCTTTGGGCCTCTTCCATTTTTATCAAACTAGCATTGATATAGTCATTGTCACCTTGGTTTAGCTTAATTCGACTGTGATCAACTGCAGCACAATTAGAAAAGAGTGGTTAATGAACATGGAACACAGCACAAGCCTCAGCAGATGGTGGGGTCAAAGAGCTGAGGAGGAAGAGCTCAGTCCCAGGCAGGCCAGTGCTCCTGGGGACTCTCACACAGCACAGGGGCTGCAGGAACAGCAGAGCTGAGCACAGCTCACACCTCAGCTCCCAAGATCTGCAGCTGAAATAATCCCCACTGCAATTTGCAAAGCAGATCACACTGACCTATTTATGCAGTTATCAAGTTGCTGGTTTTAAATAAATCTAATTACACAACTGCTTATCTTTCCAGCTTAAACATTCAAATACAGCTTGTCCAAGGTTGTTAAAGGTTTGTCTAAACATATATTGGGCAAACAGGACAGAGACCTTTTATTCTTACTGACATTTAGCTGCTGTACCCAACCCAACCACCCTTTCACGTACCAAAAAATGATCAAAATTCAAGAAATACAGCAAAAGGGAATTATTTGCTCTTTTGTTAGTCACTTGCTCAACTTGGGATTAAAGAAACCAAACCACCAACTAAAAAAACCCTCAATACACACAAGGGTTCCCACATTTTGCAAGAAAGCAAACAGACTGGGAACAGGATTATCTAAAGGCAAGAAGGAATTTGTTACTCACAACCTCAAATATTAGAATTGCTTAGTAAAGCAAACTGTGTGCAACATTTCTGTTCTGGTGGACTGCCCCAAAGGCTTCAGTAACTTTTAAGCACCAAGGCAGAAGTTCTGTGCCACAGAGCAGCACTCTGGGCTGGGAGAGCAGCTGGACATGTGCCCTGGGACTGACCAGATTAATCAAATATTGTATCTGACCAGATCTATTAAATATTATACCTGACCAGATCCATTAATTACCATATCTGACCAGATCCATTAATTACCATATCTGACCCGATCTATTAAATATTATACCTGACCAGATCTATTAAATATTATACCTGACCAGATCCATTAAATATTATATCTGACCAGATCCATTAATTATCATATCTGACCAGATCCCTTAAATATTATATCTGACCAGATCTATTAAATATTATATCTGACCAGATCCTTTGTGCTGCCTGGCAGGAGGCTCTGCTAAGTAAGAACTGCACACAAACCACCTCTACAACTTTAGAAATGCTTTTCTAGCAGAAGAACTCAAAGGTAAAGCAAGTTTCTTTCTTCAGATTTCTGCCCACAGACTCTGCTGTGTGCTGCTCTAGTATAACCCTATGGATATAAAAGCATCCTGTGACACCAATCTCACAAATAAATAAATATAATAACAAAGAGAGTTGTTTTGGATGCTTACCCACCTAACAGAATCCTGTCCTTACAAAGAACTTTTAGCTGTGAGAAGTCATTAGAGGTCAACAGTCTTACAAACAATGGAAAAGAAAGTATACTTACAGGGGCTGACATCTCTGTACCTATTTCTATTTTTGTTTCTGGGATGTTTGGCCACTTTACATGGAAAATCACTGGCTTCATGCCTGATGTCCTGAAACAAAAGAAAAAACCCTGTTAGGTATGAATCCATCCAATTTCAAACCATCAGCTATTTTAAGACAAATACCCATTTGACTTCACATCATGTGAGGGAGCTCTGGACAGAAAGCACTTTGGGCCTCAAATGAAGAGTGGAGTTTGAATTTCTCAGAATACAACACTAACATTATTTATTAAAATACTATCAGTTTGCATAAGAAAGCAGCCCAGCATTCACCACACATCATGCCTTTCAGCTCCTGCAGGAGCAGGGTCTCTGCCCCTAAGCACTTCCATATAAACTGTTTTAAGCCCTTGTTTGCAGCATCAGTGAAAATATCAACCCTGCTCCTGACTCAGCAGCAGAGAAAACATTCACTGTGATGGAAAAGAACTTGTCTACCCCCCTTGGTATCACACACACACAGAGGTGATTTGTCTAAGACCACTTCTATCATTATCTTGAGTTATCAGCACAAAGCTGCAATGGCAGAAGTCAGCTGTACCCAACCCATGTGCTCAGCTAAAAGAGATGCAGCATCTCCAACAGATCACCAGGGTTCTCTCAGTTAGGTTTTTTCAGATCTATAAAACAGCCCAGCTATCTGGGACAATTTCAGAAGTCAAAATAAAAAGAATTCTGCTGTCCTTGGACATTAGTCCCAATTTGCTGAAACAGAATTTCCCATTGTAAATAAATCCTGTGTAAGCAAAGCTCTGCTTTGCAAAGAGAATCATGTACAACACTCAAGATTTCTTCAAGGGGGCCATCCACTGCAGCACATTACCTGTTTATCTCTTCTGCTGCATTATTCAGGTATATATCAATTTACCCTGAATGCTACATGTCAGGAGAAGAGTTCTGATTTACATAAACCTGCCCAAAATTAGCACAGTATTCCGAAACTGAAATAAGGGCTGACATCAGCTGCCAGCTTTTTATAACTGAACACATGGCTGCCAGTATTTCTGCTTATGAAGAATGCAGTCTGGAGAATATGATCTGGACTGCCACAGTCTAATATCTCAAACATGAGGCAGCTAAAATGGGTGTTTGCAGAGATTTGTCTCTGACACTGGCTTGGTGACTTTGTACTTTACAGGGATTTATTGTTCTGTACTGATTGTACAGGACTAACAAGAGGAAAAAAACCCAGGGAGCTGGAAAAATGGTTTTCTAGATCACTAACCACATTTCCCAAACGTGTGTTGAAAATCCCTAACACCCAAACCACCACAACTCCCCCCACTTAGGATTCACATTATAAAAGCATCAAAATGCAAACCAAACCAAGATCCCTGAGGAATTTCTCTGTAAATACTGGGCTATGTCAGCAGCAGCACTAATACACAGATTCATTTCACAGCATTGACAGACTTGAAAAAAACCTGTCCCCTCTTTTGAAACAAAATGGATCAAGTGCTTCTTTACAGAAATGGAATTATACAAAGGAACTCTTAACACAAAAATATTACACTGAAGCATCTACATGTATGTGCACACACAAACTACTGCCAGTCCCCAGGAGTTCCACAGATTCAAACACCAACATAGAGCATTTCAGGAACTGAAAGTGGCAATTTATTGTGCAGGGAATAGAGAGCTGGCTATTACCTCACCAGCAAGTATCAGATCTTTCTCAAGATGCCACGGTGCCTAAAGGTACTTGGAGAATAATGGAGTTCCAGGAGATGCTGAGCTCCCACAGGCACAGAGAAAATGGAAAGAAAGAAGTCACTCGTGTGCCTTCAGCAGACTATTTAAAACCAGCCGTGTATTTCTGGAGTGTGTCTCAAGAAACAGGAAAAACCACGGGGTGGGGGTGGGATGGTAACAAAAGAGGGATCGAGATATGGCAAGAGGAGGCTTCTGCCTCGTGTGAAAACCCAGCCAGCAGCCAGCACTTCACTGCTGAGTGTGATGAACAGGGTGAAACAGAGAATCCTGGAGAGCAGGCATGCCTGGACATCAGACAGGCCATCCTCTCCTCAGCAACAGGGCAGGAAAGTGGTTTGGAGTTTTGGTTGGGGCTTTTTTTTTTTGGATAGAACATCTGAAGTGACCAAAGAAAATTTCTCATCCAAGGTCACTTCCAGGATATGAAGTTGACTTTAGTGGAAACGCGATTGCCTTCAACAGAGAAAATGTCTGGAGAGAAACAACCCAGAGCCCACAGGAGTTACCCACAGGAGCTGTGTGGCCACGCCAGGGGCCTTTTCAAACCCTGCTGGAGTCCCCTCATTACTGACACCACTCAGCTGCTGTTAGGGTGGGCTCAGAGCACAGCCACAGCAGCACCACAAGGTCCCCATGCTGGAGAATTCTGACTCATTCACAGCATGGAATCATTGTGCTCTGAGGAACTTGAAGCCAGAGATGTCACGAGAACTGAAGGTAGCGGATGAAGGCAGGGATTTATGAAGTTACAAAACACCTCCTTGAATCACACCCAGTCACACTGCAGAGATCCTGCCTGTCAAAAAGGAAGCTCGACATTTCATCTAAAAGGTCGTGCAATACAAAACTTTAAAGAGGAAGGGCTAGAACTGAAGTCAGTTTTCCAAAGTCAAATGCTTTGGGTTTGGAGCATGAGTCACTCCATGCCACTCATCTCCTGGTTTTGAGCCCTGACCCCCAAATGCTTCAGGGGTGGAAAGAGGAAGTCTGCTGAAGCCCTGCTCTTCAAAAGGGAAGTTCCTGTAGCTCTGAGCACAACTGCACGTGGGCTTCACTCTCCCCATCCTGTTCAAACGCCAGCAGGAGATTCAGAAAGAGAAGATGCACCTCAAAATCTTCAAGTAAATATTCTGTAAGACCACAGGAAGAGGTGGGCATGCCATCAGCCATTCAAGCACACTGTGTAGATTTGTGGATCAGTATTTAGAACAGAAACTAAAGGAGTTTCAATGTCTTCAGCTTCACCAGACAGACTCCTGGGAAGCCTTGCAGCAGGGCTCAATTTGATCACACTGTTTAATTGCACCATAAAGCCTGCAGCAGCTCAGGCTCAGAGATAACAATTTACTGTCATTTTAGCAGTTCTGCTCCTACGGGAAGCAGCAAATGCCAAGATCTTATCAGGGGCTACAGAATTGCTCCTAATCCATCTACTGAGGCACTCACACTAAGGAGAGCAATTCACAAAAATTATATAAAGACTTATATAAAAGAGCAATCTTAGCTTAAAACCCAGGTTTCCTCTTAAAGCTGCCACTGAGAAAAATGATGACACATGATACTGCTGGAAAAGGTGGAAAAGTAAAAGTTACAATAAAGTCAAGTGGAAGGTGCTCTTCTCCCAAGATGTCACTCTGGGCTGGTTTCAGGATGGAAATATCCCTAAAAATGCAATGAGATTTCAAAGACCTGTAGAGAAGAGCACAAGAAAACCAGCAAGTACCAAGAGATCCACAACAAACACCTACTTTACACAAATGGGAAAATCTTCAGATTCAGCATGGGAGAGAGCAACCTGAGGCCCTGAATTCACCCCCCAGCAAAAGAACTTCATGAAGATATAAAGCAAACAACTGCTCACATAACCCACTCTGACAAGGAAGATTTGATTTCTTATCCTACATTATGCTTTACATCAGGATATTTGGGTAAGAACAAGAAATGAGGATGTAACTTGTAGGTAAGAGGAAGGTCATCTAAAGATCAGATAAATGAACAGAGAGTTGCATCACACAACATTAATCTTAACAAGCAGCTGCAGAATTTTAGCCAGCTAAGTGAAAGAAATGTGGGTTTTAACACCCTTTAAAAACATTTCATCTGGTCTCCTAGTTTTGCTTTCAACTAAGATATGGTAGTATTGATTTGCTTACTAATCTCCCTCAAAAAAAAAAAAAAAAGAACCCAGTTGCCTGCTATGTCAAGCTTCTTCCTGAGGTCGAGCAGCACACAGAGGAAAGGACAGGCTTGTTTAAAGTTCAACACCACTATTACACGAGGTTAAAAGAATTAAATAAATAAGAAATCACACACTTGCAACACAGTTTCCTAGAAAGCCCCCTGCTAATTCAGCGCTGCCCGGGCACTCCGAACAGGCTGTGGCACAGCAGAGGGTTTGTGACACCAGTCAGCTGCTGGGAGCACGGAAATAACCCCTCAGGAGAATGTAAACTGGGCATGAATGCCATATTAAATCATATCAACACGTGGCAAAGCGGGCTCATTTTTCCCAGGCCCATATTTATCACAGCTAGCAGGTATTATAGATTGTCTCTCACCACTGACCACACTCCACATGCCTCACTGGAGAGGCTCCCGACAGCAAATCCCTTATTGCAGCCACTTTATCAGGGAGATAATTGCACCCTGTAAATGCTCAGTTTAACACCTGCACTGAATGGCTGTCAGGGCTTGGCTGGACTTCCAGGAGGGAGAAAGCCTCAGACTTGTGTCACTTCCAAACCTTCCCAGTGCATTCATTTCCTATGTTCCCAGAAGGAAGGCACTGCTGTCAATAAACCACAGCCATACTGCACAACTCAGCTGCTCAGATTCTCACATTGCTTCAGAGTCATCTGCAATTGGTAAAAACTGATTTTTCACTTCTGCTTCTTTGGAATGTTGCAGCAGAGACAGGGAAATCAAAGAGCTAAACTGCAGCACCAGGTTAAAGAATTACACGAGACTTCTCAAATTTCAGGACGTTCAAAATATAGTTTGTCCTTGAAATTTATGACCCATAACAGAAGAAGTTCAGAGCTGCTGGCAGGAACACTTTACTTCTGCTGTTTTGTAGCCATGTACTCACTGCCAAAACAGGAAACAACTGAATGGAGCGTCGGCGTAAGAAAACAACTCAAGTTCCCTTCTTCTTCTTCACATCCATCTCTATTTTTCCTCCCAGATACTCCATCTGCTCCAGAAGTGCATCTTGGACATTATTGGAAGGATAAAGACATTTGAGAATGTGAAATGGCTTTTTCTTGACAGCTGTTGTGCAAAAGCAAAGCTTTGCTATCTGTATCATCAAACAAAGCCAGTGCCAGGAAATAAACCACACTCTCATTAAAGTGTCAAGAGGTTCTAACTCAGTTGCTCTTCTTCTGTAAGAAAAATAACCACCAAGATGAGATCCAGATCTGAATTTGCCCAAACATTAGGGGTCTCTACATAAAGAGTTTTGGTTTAACCTCATCTCAAATAGACTGGTGTATCCCACAGACCAGATATCCACATAACTCCTAAAGGAATTTAGTCTGCATAGCAAATCCAGCCCTTAATTTGTTTGCAGTATGGGTTTTGTGTGAGTTTAAAAATCCATCATTGCTGGCCTGTAGGGTATTCCAGGCTCCACAGACTGACAGCTGTGGTTATAAACAGTCCTGCTTTCCTAGTTACCTAATATTTTCAATCTGACATCTCCCAAGCTGTGTAAGAGCATTATAGCTTTTACAGAGCTACCACCACCAAAAAAACATGAACAAAACCCAAAGCTTTGGAGGCTTCAGGGGAGGAAAAAAGACATGAACCCTGCAAATGCTAGAATGCAAGGGAGGGATGAGAAACACTTCTCACACCTTTACATGTGCTGCATAAACCAAGGTATCTTCTAGAATTTAGACAAGCTGCAAATGGTGTGTTTCATATTGGAAACAAAAGGACAAGAAATGCCCCTCACTGCAGACAGTTTACAGTTTCTCAAGGGGACCTCTGACTTCATGAAATAGGAACCATGGAATAATTTACCATGAAATTTTTACCTACCCTCACTCAGAGTCCTCTACTCCCTTTCAGAGACACTGTGCTGATAACCTCAGCTCATGTTAAGAAAGCAAGGCTGTACTATCTCCCCCAAATCTTGCATAATCCACTACCACCACGTAATCTTAAAATAAATGAACTAATTTGATTAATAAGTAAATAAGATAATCAAATGTAAGCCTTGCTTCCTCACCAGGTAACGCATTCAAGGTCTTACCAGCTAAAAGCTGAACGGATCTTTACAGATTCTTTTTCCTTTCCTCCCATTTTTGATCCCAGTGTATGCCTCTGCTCAAGGACTCTTGGCTCTGAACACATCCTGCTCTTCCATTCAGCTGGGCAGGCTGGCACACTGCCCACTGAAAGAACACAAATTTGCAGAGTATCTGGCATTACCGACAGTCCAGGAGGAACCTGAAAGGCCACTGCAGAATGAGGTATTGTACCAGCAGAGAAGGACATTAGCACCTTCTGCCTGAAGAGATCCCAGGCCACTGTTTAGTACTGTCACAGCTGAAGACCCCTTAAATCAATTGGGAAGATCATTAACACACTCATCTAATGAACTGTGCCAGCACCACTGCACTGAGAGGAGCACCCAGACACAGAACAAGCTCTGTGGGCTCCATGAGTAATATCACAAGTGAGTTTGGAAGCAACCAGCCCTGAGTATCTGAGCTCCACTCTTCCTGCTAAGCCTTGATGAAGGTTTTTAAGAAGAGCCTTCACTTCAGATTAAGACGTGCACTTCACATGCACTGAGCTACAACCGCAACTCGTCTGTGGTGTTTGTGTCCTTTCACCTTTTCCTGGAAAGTGTGTTGACTAAAAGCCAAACAAACAGCACAGCACTTTAGCTGCTTAACAGATAAACATCACAGTCATTTCACTCAGGACAAATATTTTAAAGAAAAAAAAAAGATTGCGAATGTTCGATTTATTTTTCAAAAAAGAAATGCCAACATTCGTGTAGTTGTCTCATTGGCAGTTTAAACTCACACAGTTGCAGAATTACTACAGCATTATTATTAATCCTTTTGGAGATTACATGAGTTTAACACATCCAGGTTACCAACTGGTATCTTAAAAATACTGGTCACAATACCAGATAATGAGCCAAGTCCAGTATTCCCCATCTACAGTCACATCTGCTCATCTGTGACATGCAGAATTCACTAAAATACCACAACTGTCAAAGGAAAAAGGGCAGGTTGCAATTCCCAAGTGATCTTAACCTTGTTGAGATAATTTTCAACACAAGGTACCACAGCTGCCTGCCCAGCACACCCCATGACCAAAGGTACAGAGAAAACCAAATTCAGCCTGAGAGCAGCACTGCAGCCAGGCTCTGCTCCACCACGAGGTGCACTCCCACACCACGGCCCAAAGAGCTCCCAGGCACTTTCCTGCTGTGTTATGAAATTGGCCGTGAAAGCACAGCCCAGAGCTCCCCAGCACAGGGTGATTCCCCAGCCACTGCAGCTGCCAGCACACACGATCGTGTTCCCTGCCCAGGCTGCCAGCACAGCCCAGCGCTGCACCCCAGGCCTCTTCTGGGAAAGGAGCTGAAGGGAAAGGACAAGTGTTCCCAAAGCACTCCCAAAACACCAACCACACCTTTCTGGGAACACAACCTCACCAACTCATTAGCTTTCCCTTTTGCCCATAATTGACACTAATTAGGGAGCAGCCATGAAGCACCAGGGAGTTTAGCCAGGAGTGAGGCTGTGGCTCCCTCAGGGACAGGTACAGGACTCACAAATACACAAGACCTGAGCAGCATCTGTGGTGTGGTTAAAAGTTCCAGTACTACAAACTCATCATCTCCCCTAAAGCCATCACTTTTGCTTATTCAGTAGAGATAAATTGTTTGCTAAGCTTTGGGACATTCTGTAGTTCTAATCCTCAAGGCAATTCTAACAAGTCAGAAAGAGAGAAGGTTTTTTAAATGATCTCCTAATGGTGATGTTGGGGTTTTTTTCAGTTTGATTTTATACCCACACTTTTAGCACAAGCACAATTTCCTGGAAGGCACGTGATTCCCTGAATAAAACCACAAGGATTTGAAACCCTGGATTTAGCAAACAAGACAGTGCTTGTCACACTGCTCAGCCCGTTCTGCAGCACTGCTTCTGTCACAGAGAGATGGGGAGGTTCCAAGAGAAGGAAACAGAACCCTCCTGAAAGGTGCCACAGACTGCATTAAAGGGGTTACCAGTAATGAAGACCAAAGAAGTTTACATTACGACTTGAAAACAGGAAATAATCTGACCTCAGAAATTCTGGAGTGTGCTCAAAGTAAGTATTACAGACTAGGTGAAATCAGAGGTGTCTACACAGAGACAATGTGAGAGCAAAAAACTTCACTGATGTCAGAGGGGCCTTACAGAACCACATGTGCCTGAAGACAGAAAATCTGAGTTGTCAAAGAGCTCCACACTTCCCATTTGTACTTATCAAGCTCGTTACAAATTGAACAACTTGACTTAGCACCTTACAACACCTCCCAAAACCACAGGCAATGCAGTGAGTAATGGGGAAGCAGGAGACTTTGTACACTCCATGACTTATCATCAATTCCTTTTTGTTGTGCTGTTAACACAGCAGCAGCATTTGCTGCAAAGGGAAAACACGGGCTGGCTGTGACAACGTGCACACACATAATCCTTTGCTCATCACAGACTCAGAGCTACAAAAATATACTTCTAGGGTTTACAAAGCAAAATACCACACATTTTTTCACATCACTGCTATTGTCCTTTGAATACCCTCATGTCAAGTTTGTTGCCATTACATTCCAAAATAAACATCTCTGTCTCCTCGGGCTACTAAAACATTAAAGGGTTTCAGTGAGAACGAGACCTTATGCTAGAGCAGGGATTTTGATCTGCACTCTCTCTCTTCCACACTCCTGTTCTCCTTGAGGAGTGGTGCCCCAAGAGAGCCCCCAGCCAGGACAGGCAGAAGACAGCTCTTGGTTGCTGAAGGGATGCTGCTTGTGCTCTCCAATCTCAGCTGGGATGCTCCAATTCCTCAGTTCCTAACTTAGGAGTCAGTGTTTCTCACTGCCATTTCAGGAATCCAGCCCTTTGCTGTAACCAGCAGCTGTGCTGGACAACTCTGGAGTTCTCCTTTCGGGACAGAGGCCATCTCTCTCTCTGGGCAATTTTTTCAGACTCTTGTAGGAATGCTTTTTCTTCCCTGGCTCCCGGAGGCAAGGGAAGAAAGCTTTAGATGAGCTCCCCTGCCCCACCATGAGCACTGAGGAAAAAAGAACTGGTCCTGGAAGGGAGCACGGTTCAGAGCCAGGCCTGGGAATTCTGCATTCCTCTTGCATTTCTGGTGAGAAACTCCGTGTAAATACAAAAGCACAGCTGGATTAACTCTCAATGGTGTATTTTCCATGATGACACAAAGCCAGAAACAAAAGGATTCTCACCTAGGAATCAGAACTTCTGGAGTCTGCCTCATTTTTATTTTCTTGGTTTGAGTTGGTTTGAAAGTCTCTTACCATCATGGAAACAGGATTTTGTGAAAACAGAATAAATTTGCAAGCCTCATTTTCTACCCGCAACACTGACTAAAACTAAACTCAGATCTTATCTCTTATAATTTATAGGATAGAGCAAGCAAGCTATGGGTGTTCACAGAAGAAAATATGAATTACAATGGTTTTTCTTTAATACTTCTCTGGAGTTAAACGAGTTATATGTGCATTTAGAAAGTACAGGCAGTTAAAGCAGTTTTAGATACCAGCTTGCCATATGCTATGTTAAAATTAGACTGATTTTTTTTAAAGCAACAAATTTATGCATGAAGTAGGTCTATTCAGTACACTCAGATTTTGAGGAATGCTTTTTCTCATCCAGTAATCTTTGCAGAAAGTTCCAAACAAAGCTTAGCAGAAAAAAGAATCTAGTTCAGAATGTGATTTTGAAGCTATCTGCACAATATTTCACAGAACTGCAAACCCTTTGTTCGATTTTAAAAGTAATGGACTGGTTGCACTAAAAATGCTTATTGTCAGGGTGATAAATACACAACAATATAATTTTTAGAAATAATAACATGGATATCATTGAAAACTAGAGACCTTGTAAGATGGCTAAAAATAGTAATTTGAATTCCTAGCTTAGTCAGCTTGGCCAGAAACAGCTGTGTTCACTGCAACCTCTAATTAGTTTGCCTATTATAAGAGCCCCAAAGATTTTTTCCTTCTCCAAAACCTACTAAATTAGATTCCACAGCACAATGCTGTTACCACACCAGATGCAACAGAATATTCAGACTTTACAGACTTCCCACCGCTCTTTCTGAAACGTTTCATTTCTAAAGGCAAATATTCTCATTTGATAAGGTAAAAGCCATCTCCCCTCTACCTGGAGCATTCAGAAGAGCCTTGAGAGGTAAAGACAAGGTCCAGCTCCCAGCTGCTTCAGATGAGAAAGAAAGGTCTTGGCTCTAACATAACTGTTCATTACTTTGAAACACTGAGCAAGCAAAGTCAGAATTTAAAGCAAATTTCTCCTCCCTCATGGCTAAGGGGTGTCCTTCTGCATAAATAATTTCATTCACACTGGGTACTCCAAAGTGAATCTGAAATTTTTGATCTATCTCTGATGTATATGCACATGTTAATGAAACAGTCATTACTACAGTGGGGTACATGCTCAGACCATGTCAATGTTATTTTTCTATTTAGAATACTGTGGGACAAGCAACAGCCCTATTTCCAACTTTCTACTGATTCCATCAAAACTCTCCAAGTTATAAGGCTGCATGTAGAGGAAGGGAGTGGAGGAATTGTTACGTAGGAAATCATGAACTCTGCTTTACCTATTAAAAAAAATATCATCATCTACATCTTATTCAGTGGCAAACTTCACTTCCTTGAGGATGTTTGTACCGTGTGCTGCTTTACTGGCTTTCTTGAGATGCAGGCTTTAAGTCAGATGGATGAGGGGGAAAACTGAAATTATTTAGTATCAAGGAACCCTGTGCATTCAAAATGATGAACCATCTGTTACACAGGTAGCAGCTCCATAATGTGAGTGGGTCTCCCCCCTGCATTCTGTTTGTTCCCTACAATTAAGGGGATAAGACCAAGCTCCAGCAGGTTCTAATCTATGGCAAAAGAATATTTCACCATGTTGGCCATTAGTAAGTAGACAGGCAATGGAACTACAGATTCATTCTGCCAAAGCATGCTCATTACACTGTTACTAAAAGCTTTTTATCATTTCTAACCTAACAAGATTCCAAGAGTTTAAAGAGAATGTACAATTACCAGGATTGCACAATGCAGGTTCATGCCTCTGCATGCAGGGAAAGGTCAAACTCGAGCTTTGCTCCTGCAGCAGAACCAGCAACCAGCCCTGCTTTCAGAAGCTTTGGTTCTGCCCAAATCCCTCTTTGGGAACTTGAAGTAGCTGGAACTGCTTCACTACCATTTCCAGAAAGAAATTCTAAATATCTTTTCTTAAGAAAGACTTTCAGACAGCAATTGAAGGAACTTGCTGGATTACAAACCTGCACAAACAGCTTGTTTCAGTTGGGATCTGTTTAACGTGGAGGCTGCAGTTATAATCACAGATGCCCACTTCACTGTACTTAGAATATTCAAATTTGGAAAGGAAAATCGTAGTGATGATTAAAAGCACACTGAATTCACTGAATGGTGCAACCTACAGGTTGCCAAGCTACTGCAATGCACACAAAAACCTCCTGAGAACAAACAGTACTGCTGAAAACAGATGTTAGATAAAGCAGAATTAGGATACTCCTGGTTTTCCACATGACTGTCTAATTTGTGTTTGGGAAAGCAATCCAACTAAGCTAGGTTAATATTAAACTTACAGCACTCTGAACCTGAGCTGCTCAGGTCCCAGTCCATGGCCCAAACCCAGTTTTGGGGTAAGTTTTGGTGTGTCCTGCATGGGCAGGGTGATGGGGACCATGCAGCCCCCCTGGCTCTGGGGCAGGATGCTGGACACCTCAGCTCTGCAGCAAGGTCTAACAGAAGTTGCACATCAAAGCACAATGTTTATGCTACTACTTCCAGAGTAGTAAACTGCTCTAAGGGTCAGAGAGAAAAAGCCAGTGTGCTTTTTGGAAAGGGAAACTTAACCCTTACATACTTTCAGCAGAGGATGAAAATGTGTAAGAAAATTCACCTATGGCCAGCAAGCCTGGGAACTGGCACAAAGACAACCCCTCCATAACCCCAAACCAGCCAGACCTTACAAGCTAAAATGTATTCAGTATTTTTGGTTCTCCAAGCTGCAAAGCAAGGCTTCAAGATACTGCCAGAACCAATCCTGTGTTCTTAGAGGATGTTTTAACTGTAACTGCAGGGACAGAGAGCTTTCATGCCCAGCCTTAGACTGAATCTTCTCATCTGAAAGGAACTGAGAGTTTATAAAAACAAATGTCAGTGTTAAACAGGGACATCACATCATCAAGGTAAGTGCTCACAGACATCCTAATGCAGGCCAGATTGGCACTCTGGACTCCAGCACATGAAAAAGACTGCAAAACTTGACAAGCCAGGCCTTCAAAGGACTGCTGAATGCTCCCCATGCTAATGCAACAGGCTGCAGAGAGAGTCAGTTGTGTGGATCAGATGAGATAAACAGTTTTGCCACTTCATACATCTACTCATCCTGCTGGTTTACAATAATTAATTCTGAGAACTAAACCAGCTGATTTAGCAAAGCCAAGCAACCCTCACAACTCCTACCTCCGGTAGTGGCAGTATCCTCTCTGGAAACACATGACTCCCATTACTTCCAGCCCTCCTTGCCAGCCCAGACAGCGCTGCACTGAACCCACCACACCCCAGGCTCCGCCAGACTCTTGCTCATCGTGTTCCATTTCCTGCCAGCCAAAGCCAGTTATCAGCTGTGACTGAACACGCTTTATCACTTGATGTCTACCTCAAATCCTCATCTGCAGCTGCAGAACAGATCTGGAACACTTACAGAAAAAAACCACCCACTAAAAAATGCAGTGAATATCTTTAAATAAACCCATCACACCTATGGCATCCCTTTCCACTCCCCACCCCGCCAAAAGACAGCTACACCAAAGGCTTCTGATCCACAAATAAAGGTTATCAACCATCAGAAACACACACAGATGCCTCCTTTAACACCAACACTGCTGAGGGCAAAGCATTTTTGGATCGTATTATTCTTCTGTAAGTATTTCAAGACACAATTCTGTCTGCAGAGAGAGAGTTTAATATGCAGAACACATTGATAGCAACGACTTTGGTACAAGAAAACCCAAAAGATGTGGATGTTATTACATGAAAGCAATAAATGTTTGAGTGCCTGTTCCTAACTGGGTAGCAATATTAACTTATTTAGCTGCTCTTAGAAGATAATAAGCACATAAGAGTTTTACCACCCCAAATTTCATGTGGTTGAGAACTCAGCAGGCAGAGCAGCACACGAGGAATTTCCTGCTGTCAGCCAGTCAGTCACAGAGCAGTATCCTGTACACTGCATTGTGTGGGCGACCAAGCAAAGCCTGCCCTTGGCTCCCAGTGGAGGCTCCTGATGGTCAGCTTTACACAAACTATAAACATGAAATCAATGACAAATAAGATCTAAGTCAGTAGTTTCCATGAAACCTTTCTGCTCCCTCTGCTTCCTAACAGCTCTAAAAAGTCTGCTAAGATCAGACCTCTCCACTAATGCTCTCATGTGGGCTAATAAATCCAGGAACTTCACAGCTCTAAAGATTTCACAGATTTTCAACCTCCTGTTCCAATCTTTCACCTCTACTGAGCACCAGTCTGATGGACACAGGACAAAGAAGCTCCAGAAGCTGGGGGACCCCTGAAAACAACCCCAGGAGGGCTGAGCACCATGGGCTTTGTACCTCCAGCTGCACAGACCTTCCCTCTCCCCTGGCCACCAGTGCCCAAAGGCAGCAGCTGGAATGCCCTGCTGCTCCCAGCACGGGCCAGGCTGCCACATCCCTGCTGCTTTATCTCCCAGGAGGTGTGGCAGCTACCAGGGACTGCTGGAGAGCAGGAGGCAGCTGCTTCCAAAGGGGAATCATTAACGAGGCAGGCAGGGAAGGCTGAACAGCACTGCCCCAGGGCTCACACGGGAATGTGCAGGGACCACAGGAGGGGTTTGGTGGTTCCCAACACACACTGTCCTGCACACGGTCCCTGCAGGAGCTTTGAAACAGCACGAGGGCAGATCTGCTCTGCTCATGGAACACCTGAGGCCAGTTCTGAGAAGGTTTCAGTACTGGGAACAAAAAAACATACAGGCTGAAACATGATTCTCGTTCATGACATCCCACAGACACCATGAAGTTCTAGGTAGCAAATGCAATTTACTGTGAAAATTCTCCATCGGCAGAAGTTTGCGAAAGAAGTGACAGCGTTGATCTCCAATTTAATTAAACTCTTAAGGAAGAAAACAAAAACATTTTCCAGAGTTGAGTAGCTGTCCACCCCCACTCCTTTACTGGGTAAAATTCCCCATAGCTCTTCCACTTCTGGAAATATTTGGAAATTCTGTCAAACATGTCAATATGTATTTTAGCTGTTTAATAAGCTATGTAGTATTTTTCCAGTTCTTGCTCCAATGACCCACCCTTTCCTTCTTTCCAAAAGAAGTTCCTCTTACTAAAACCTCTCGCTTGTGACAGAGTTGTGACTTTCCTGTAGCCCCATCTTTAGTCACTGATGGCTGTGCAAATGTTAAGAAAGGAGATACAATCCCACACAAGGATGGCAGAGGTTTAGTCCTACTTCAATAAGCTGCAATGACTGTACAGAAGACAGTGGAAAAAAAAGACCCCACACAGTAAAATGGAATTGAGATCTTCTGAAGGAGCATGGGTTATTTTTCCTGTCAGAAAAAGGAAGTATACTCTTCCTTAGTCAAAGATGCATTTTTAAAATAGATTTCACATTTTACTTCCTGCCATCGCATTAAAAGGTCACGCTGTTTATGTTACTGTAACCTGGAACTGTGGGATCAGGAATGGTATAAACAAGCAATTCTCATTGAACTGTGCACAAGGGAAGAAGGTTATGAGAACATTCCTCTTTCTGTGTAGAACGTTTGTTCCATATAAATATGAAGAATCTGAGAAACAGAGTGTCTTTTGTAGGATGGCTCTCAGCATCGAGTACTTGACGAATCAAGTGCTTGACAGAAGCAGCATAAAATTCTGGGAACTCCAGATCCAAGCAAAAGCACCTGACAGATCACAGATATAACAGCTGCTTCAAGTTCAGAATAGTACTATGTAGTAGAATTTTGAACCAGCAATTATTTTAGTACATGAAGTAGAGAGAGCTCTCAGGCCAGAGGGGAGGGTTTCCTCTGCCTGCAGTGAGCTCTGCCCAGCCCCACACTCACCCCTGTTCTCCACAGAGGTCTTTCTGTAATTGCCTAAACTGGCAGAATGCAAAACCTGCTGTGTTGTTGCTTTATTTTCTATTTCTATTGATCTAGAAACTGTTTTAACCTTCTAAAGAGAAGAAAAAGACTGCACAGAACAATGCAAATCTGATTAATGATCTCTTCATCATCAATGAAACAGGTAAATCACCACTGATCTCTTCACCCTCAGTGCTGAAGGTGACTTTTGACCCCTTGAACTACATGTTCCTCAAGCATCCACAACAACCAAGAGCTGAGATAACTGCACACATGGAAAGTGTACAGAATTAAAAGAAAGAAAAAACAGAATTAAAAACATTTCTGAAAGTTTCGTATTATACCAGCTAAATTTCCTTCCTAACCAGGACATAAAATTTTCACTTCTGTTCTATGAACCTGCTCTTTTAAATGCAGAAAATACAAGGCAATTTGAAAGTAGATCAGCTATCACTATTAGCAGAATCACATGCATTTCCAAGAATCACTTTTACCAGTTCTTCTCGGTATAACATGACAGGCAAGCTGTTGAATCTTAGCTGTATTCCGCGTGGGTGAGAGAAAAAGCACATCTGAATTCACAGGCTTTGGGAGAAAATGAATTGGCATTTGTACTACACGATCTACAAAGTGAACACACAAAGAGCATTTGGATGCTCTATCAAAGTGCCTCTCCCAGTCAAACCAGCAAGGGCATGTCTCCTGGCACCAGAGGGAAGAAAACCACCTCTTCTGCAAATCAACATGAAACAAGTTGACCAATGACTAAAAAAAACCCCAGAAAACCTCAATGGTAAGTGCTGCAAACATCCAAGCTCAGAGATCAGATCAAGTCTGTGTTGGTTATGAACACTGCAGAGAAGCAATCACTCAATGAGGAATCACTGAGTGTCCTCAGGTATTTAATGAGGCTAAATTCACAATTCAAACAGATACTCAGGTCATGGAAGTGACACTGATCTAAAAGCTGGTAATTCTCCTGTTTAAGTAAGTAGCAATGATATTCCACTGTAAGCCACATCTTATGAAGTCTCAACTCAAGAGAACTATTGGAAAAAGTCCATTTGCAAAGCAAGTATTACAGGAAAACATTTAATTTTAATGTTTAGTTAACTATAGGATGAACTGTTATTTCAAACCTACCCAGCATATTTAGAAAGTTATTTTAGTTTGAAAAATATTTGGTCTACCACTACCACATTTTATTCTCTGCTTGCAAGGGCTATTTCTATTTGAATTTACCATCATTTGGCATGTGGCCAACACTGCTTTCTCCTTAACAGTTTCCTTCCATAGGTCTGTGCTTCCAGAACACAGAGGAGGCAACAGTACCACGTGGGAGAACACACTAACACCAGAAAATCCTTCCAAAAACACTCAGAAACAGGTGAGCACTGTGTGCACATTGTGTGATTTCTAAATTTTTAGCAAATGATAACCATAACAGGCTCCATTTCTCCATGCTCTGCTTCCAGCAAGACTATCACAGAAGCTCTGGGTTCAAGTATTTAGATTTTAAACTCTGTAGAAAAAGCAAGACAAAGTGGCTCAGTAGCTTTATATAACGGGACTTACCCAGTCTCAGATCTGCCAGCAGCAGGCACAAGTGGTGCTGCCCTGAAAAAGGCAGCAGTAAAACCTCACCTGGACAGCAGAGTGTCCTGAGCCAGTCCCAAGGGCACAAAGGTGCCACCACCTGCAGCCAAGAGCAGCTCTGCTTTCCAGGGAGGATCCTGAAAAGCAGACTGTGTGAGCCACAGACACTCTGCTTCTCCATCACTAACCCTGCACATGTGTAGGCAGTCTCAGGGTACAGCACAGGAAAACAGGAATATCTTCATCTTATTGAAGGAACAGAGACTCCTGCAACCCTGAGCTCTAAACCAGCTTTCCACAAGCAGAGCCAATTATGCTGAGCCTCGATGAATCAACAGAGCACGAATTAAGCAGTGGCAAGGCACTGCATGCAGAGACCTGCAGCTACAACTGGCAGAATAAAGCACAAAGATGCATTTATAAGAAGTCATGTTCGTGCCACAATTTATCTGCTGCTTAGCACAGGAGCAAAGGAGTAACCCAAATGCTTTCAGACTGCAGCCTGCACTCTTGCTGCAGCTTATAAACCAACACCACTTGTAGAGCTTCCTGTCCACTGCCTTTAAATACACAACACAACCATGCTGGTACAAGTCTTCAGGGTCAACCATTTTACAGTTTACTTTCAGCATCAAAATCCATCTACATACTCTACAAATATTTTTCCCGAGACAGTGAATACCTAAAAAACTTCCCATGCCTTTTCCCTCTTGACAGAGGGATATCCAAAATGTCCATGATACCTTTCTATCTTCCTCCCATAATGTGAATGAAGTTCATTAACTTTCATAACTTGTAGTATTTTAGTTTCGTTTAGAGAGGGTTGAAAAACTAACATCCATGTTAATATTTGGTTAAAAGACCCTCAGAAATTAATAAAGAAACAGAGAACAGTTATTTACAGGCCTCAAATGCAGCTCTAACTACACTTCAGCTTTCCAGAGACAGGTAGTTCTGTTTTCATGACATCCACTTCCAAACATGCTGGAAAATCAAAACTATACCCAGTTCTTTCTTATTATATATTCCACTAACTATAAAAACTAGAAAAGAGGGCACATTTCAGTTCCATTTTGCTACCTTCATGTGGAAAACTCTGCATGAGCTGTCCCCAAATGTCAGCTCTGCCTCTATCCATAGTGAATGGAATCCCCAGTTGAATGGTACATCAGTAAATAATTCAGAGGTATTTTTACTGCTCCTGATAAGCACATCGAAGTTAATATCATTGGCCAACATACAGTCAACATATCTGGTTTGTATAAACACAAAAAGCAACTCTACCTGTATTTGAGGGTTGTGTTTTTAAGATAATATCTCATTCTATCACCCTGTGTAAGAAGACAGAAACTAAAATATCTCCTGAAGTTCTGAAAGGCTTCTGCATGTAAAATTACCATGAAAACCTGATCCTGCACTCACTGTGAGCAAATGACAATCCAGTGTTGCTTTGATATCCTGGACAAATACCTACTTTTGTTCCCTGCTCTAAAAGCCTCACCTGTGCTTTCCTTAGCTCTGGGGTATGGGTTTTTTGTTGTGACATCTCCACAGTGAATGCTTCTCATTCCAATAGCTACTTCTAATGATGTTTCTGCAGGGTGCATATCATTCACTTACCCTTAAGCATTTGTTTTCTGTTGCACACCTTTACCACAGTTAGCACATGGCAAAGCTCACATTCCTCTAACTTATTGTTTTATGGAAGAGGATTTTATATTTAATGTGCCTTTTTTATGCTTATGCTTCACTAAAATACAGGCAACAGCCAGAATCTGAGCAATTCTTTTTCTCACTCAGGTCCCTGAACAACCTCCACAGGATCTCATGATCCATAGTTCTTGTAGCAAGTAAATTTAGAGGAAAGTAAGGGATAGAAATAGGTATTAAAAAGCAAACAAACATAAAAAAACCCCAAAAAACAGGCTAATGAAACACGAAGAACTTCATCACTGCTCACCCTGTTCTGCCCAGCTGTACAGAGAATGGTTCCACTATTGAGCAGTGCCCAAGACATGATTGTCATAAAACCACCTAAACAAGGTCTTCATTTTGAAATGTTTGTGTCCCCATTCTGTGATTACTTCAGCTGAAAAAAAGGAAAGTAATCTAAATTCTATTCTTTCACAACTGTACTATCATAGCTGAACACAGCTTCCGCTCGTCCAAAAAGAAAAAAAGTGCACGGACAATTTTAACCCTTCCAAGTCATGTGGCACCCAGACAATCTCCCTTAGCCACACCTCCCTGTCTGAGGCTAATTCCTGCTGGAGATGCTGGGCTGTATCTCAAGATAGCAGACTGAGACAAGGAACAGGAGCAAGCTGCAGTATTATGCTGAAATCCAGAAATGATCACCTGGAACAGTGGCGAACGTTTCTGGATTTCAGCAGTGACAACCACAACACTGAGGTACCAGCAGCCTGTGGTACAATTACCCTGGGGGAAGATGTTTTTCTGCACCACGTTTTTCTACCATGTAAGCAGAACATCCATTATTCTCCTTACTGCATTCTTCAAGCAAAAACCAGCGTTGTAGGAAAACTGCTCTATTAATGTCACATCTCAGACTCCAAAAGCATGGATTAGAGAGGAGTACATTGTTCTTCCAGATGTACATGACCTGCCAAGATGCCATTTCCAGCAGCTTACTTAAAAGCAGGATGCAGTTGAGAAACTGAATTTCATGACATAGATGCACATATTTATTAATCAAGCAGGGGAAAAAAAAAAACAGTTAAAAACCCACCCCCTGTGCTTGTCAATAGCTGGATGCAAATCAAAGAATCACTTTAGTCCTTTTTTAAATTGAATTTTAGTCCTCAATCAAAGCTCATGCTGTGCCACAGTTTGAGCAGGCCACTGAGTCATATCATTCACAGAGAGCAGGACAAAAATATCACTGAATGCTGATCCCTCATTGAAAATGGGCCATTCCCTCATTCTACTTAGATATTCCGCTTCTGTAATTAAATTGTACCTGTAGAAATGTACCACTTGAATTACAAAGCTCTATTACCCAAAATCATTTCCTGAGCACTAAGCCTGCAACACACCAAATCACCCAGAACAGTTCGGCAAAAACATAACGTCATATATCCACATGACTTTCGACTGATAGTCAGCAAGCACTGACAGTCGGCAGGGAAGGGAAATGTAGGAAATGGACCTTCTGAAAAGCAGGCTCAACATTTCATGCTTGTTCTCTAAATGCCAGACAACTGATGATGTTCACCCTGCAAGCTGTTGCAGTTAAAACTCGCCTGCTGTGATTCTGAAACTGAAGTCCATTTATTTCACTTTTACACAACTCCTTCTCTCAGTGGTCTATTGCCTGAGAAATTCACACTGAAAGAAGCAAAGCTCAACATCTGTTGCAAACGTGAACTTCAAGTCATTCATTTATGCAATATACCAGCTTAAACATTCAAATGGATGTTACAGCAACGCTGCCTCATCTGACTGAACACATCCGCCCAGTCATTCATGTATTTCAGCTTCTCTTAAACTTCATTTTAGATAAAGGTGTGAAAAACTTTCAAAGATAAAAGCACTAACTTCTGTGGCTTCTTTGTGAAGCTGGATCCAGAAGGCAAATACTGTTGCAAGCATTCACCTTTATGACAGGGTTGTTTTAAATATCACAAAAAAATCTAAACGCAGTAAACGACACAATAAAAACCCAGTACCAGCTAGCTGCACAGGTATTGCTAACACTCTGTTTGAGGCTCTGCTCTATGATTAAGGAGACCCAAAAGCTAAACGCGTTTGATTCCCCTTCGCTGCTTTTCTGTTCTAACCCAAAGCCAAATCCGCTGGATCCGCTGCCCTCGGCTCGGGAGGGGCGGCTCGAACAGCCCCAGCGGAGCGATGTCCCCGCGGCGCCGAGGATGTGCCCGGCTGCTGCTCCGGGAGGGCAGCGCCGAGCGGGGCTGCCCCGCTCCTCTGTGCCCAGGGTGCAGCCAGGCCGGGCTGGGGGAGCTCCCTGTGCCCGAGGCGGGGAATGAACGGGGAATGAACGGGGAATGAACGGGGAATGAACGGGGACTGAACGGGGAATGAACGGGGAATGAACGGGGAATGAACGGGGACTGAACGGGGAATGAACGGGGAATGAACGGGGACTGAACGGGGAGCGAGCGGGGAGCGAGGGCGCGGGGGCGGCGGGCAGCGTTGCCCGGGCAGGGCAGGGCAGGGCTGGGCAGGGCAGGGCTGGCCCTCGGGGCCAGAGCAGCACCGGCGGCATCGCGGGCAGCCGGAGGGAGCGGAGGGAGAGGAGGGAGCGGAGGGAGCGGAGGGAGCGCTCCCCGCCCGGCGCCGGGGCAGAG
>VWYP01001114.1:391855-432436 GCA_013400435.1 Pycnonotus jocosus | reverse complement strand
CAGATCCCCTTCATGAACAGATCCCCTGCATGAACAGATCCCCCAGCAGCCGATCCCTGCATGAACAGATCCTCTGCATGAACAGATCCCCTGCATGAACAGATCCCCCACAGCAGCCGATCCCTGCATGACCAGATCCCCCACAACAGCAGATCCCTGCATGAACAGATCCCTTGCATGAACAGATCCCCCACAGCAGCCGATCCCTGCATGACCAGATCCCCTGCATGAACAGATCCCCCAGCAGCCGATCTCTTGCATGAACCGATCCCCGGCCCGCAGGCGGTGCCGCAGCCGCAGCAGTCCCCGCTTGGTGTCACTCCTCCATCGGGAGTGCTGCGAGCAGCGCTGGAGCCAAACCCCGCTCGCTGTCCGCGCTCCTTCGGCAGCAGCACCGCGGGCAGGTGCGCAAGGGCAGAGCTCTTCGAGCACGTTCTTACTCTGTTTCTTTCCATTCCTCACTGTGAAGATGTACTTTTCCACCGGCAGAATATTTCAGTGTAAAATGCTCCTGCGGGGAAAATTTGCTCGGGTATAGTTTGGGTTGCTTGTAAAGTTTCTTTGGTGGCTTCTGAACTATTTCCTTCTTAGTAGGAAGCAGTACAAATTTTTTAAAAAATTAACCTTACAATACAATTTAGTGACGATTGGGATAGAATAGGAAAGGTAATATGAATGTCTGGATTGGAATTGTTACAGGAAGATCTGTTTTCATGGCATTTCCAGTCCTGACTTGCAGTGGAAAAAGAGTAAATTAATCTCTGGATTTATAACTTCATCTCAAGCCAGAGGGGCAATACCTGAATACCCCAGCGCTGGATTGGACTCAACTGGCTCCACGCTTTTGGGTGCCTGTCCCAGTAGAGTTGAAGGTCTGAAATACATCCCAGCCAAGAATATGGGCTGAAAAGGCTGCTTGGATCAGACATCTGTACCCTACAAATGCCTTCACCCTTTAACAGATATTTAATCCTCAAATTGTGCCTCCACACAAATGCAGAGCAGCAAAAAATTTCCTAACAGCCTTTATGAAATTTATGATCTACCTTACAAAATACTAAAAGTTGCAAAATCTGCAAAGCATTGCAGGGGAAAAAAAACACAGAAGAGATTAAAAGTTTTGCTGGTGACTTAGATCCATATAATAATGGAGGATTAGGTAAATGAAAATATTCTGTGGTCTCAGGACACAACCCTTCTTGCATTTTGCACGGAGGAAGGCAGTCCCTTCCCAAAATAATTCCAACCTGTGCAACTTAAGGCATATTGTTAAGGCACAGTATAATCTGGTTCAGAGGTTTTATTTTCAAATTGTCCACTAGAGCCTGGCCCTTGAAATGACAAAGAGAATCCAGGGGAAAGGGTTGGATCATGTCACTTATTTCTACTCCATAAAAAAGGCAGGTGCTTGTCCAAACTCAACCCTACATTTCATATCCTCTCTTCATCCTCCACAGCTCAAAGCAACTTGACGGAGAAAGTTGCAAATGCACAGATACACAAAACCTACACTGTGGGGTGGCAGGAAATGACTCCTCAGGGCTCACTGCTCTGCCAGGCTTTAGCTTTTGGGAAAAGGAAGTCAAGAGACGGGACGGGATGGGATGGGATAACCTGAATGCTGTAAACAAGACTGGGATATCAAAACCTCTGCTCACTGCCTCTGTTAAAGGAGAGTGAGAATAACTGTGTGTGTGTGCCTGGGCACCTTCTGCTGGTTCAGATGTTTTAGGGCCTCCATGGGTTTGCAGGGTGTTTCAACCCTGCTGTGACAGGAGCAGGTAGAGGCAGAAATCTTTAATCAGAGCTGTTAATGACTCTCTCACCGTTGGATGGCACTCCAGTCCTTACTGCTGGTGGTGAGCACAGCCTGGATTTTACTCGTGCACAGGATTTTTAAGTCAAGTAGTAACAAGTAGGAAGACTCCTTTTTTTTTTTTTTTTAATGGCTAATGTGATAATAGAGTAAAATTACACTTGCAGAGCTGTCTTTAGTTTCACAGCATTAGACTTTAGGAGGGCTGTGTTAAAATCTTACCAGAATGTTTAGTTTTCTAAATAAAGATTTCCAAATGCAGTTGGTTCTGTCACAAGGGACTCAGGTGTGATGTACTCTGCAGTGTCAGGAGAGATGTGTGTGTGTTTATGATTGGAAGATAATTTATCCCCAGGCTTTCAGTCACTGTTTTATGCTTTATGCAGTGTTTTAGATTAATGAAGGTTTTCAGCAACCCTTTCCTTAAATGATCCTTTTTTCCCTTGCAGCAGATACAGCATCCCTGAGTCTGGAATCACCTTCCCCTCTGCCTCCCAGGGCTGCAGAACGGTGAGTGCTCCAGGCTGCACATCTGTAGTCTGGCAAGCAGAAATATTTTTCCTCTTATGATTAAGATCCAAATGTTCAAGGGAATGTCTGCATTTCATTTGAAATTCATTTGTGGCTGATGGTTTTACAAATGCAGAGGAGCTCAAATGTGAGTGACTGATCCTGCTCTGGTTTCCTACTGAGGCAGTCGTGTCCTTGGTGTCACTGTGAGCATGGCACAGCAGCCAGGGCAAGCGAGCAGGATTTTTTAACCAGAATTTCCTTGAAACAAATGTAACTACTTTTATATTGTCCTCTAAAGAGCAGTTGTTTCTGGAGGCGCATCTTAGTACTTTTACAGTGTGAGAGTTTTATCACTCTTTATTTATTTCCCATAAAGAAGGGGAATCTCAGATCATCCCCCTTTTGCTGAGTCCGAGGGGCTCCATAAAACTGCTTGGGAAATTACCACCACATTGGGGATGGCAGCAGGGACATTTACACATTATATTTCCCCAGCACTGTATATAAACAAGTATCTTTCAGTGGAAACTTTTTTTCCACGTGAGATACAGTAAAAAATTCAAATCTGGCCCATTTTGAAAAGTAAATGAGACAGAAAAAATCCTTCTGCAGGGCAAAGAAACCTCAGTGCATGGCTGGCCTTGGTGACCACAGAAGAGGGACCTGGGGAAGTTTCTTCTGATGGGTTATCAGAATCTTATCTGCTCAAACACTTCAGAGTTCAGGAAAAGCAGCCAAAGTCAATTTCTGCTTGGAGTGTTTAAAACAAACAATAAACAGGGGAGAAGTTGTGCGTGTGCAGGAGGAGGCGTTGGGGTGGAGAATGGGCAGGGTGCTGGGGCTGGGGAGGGAAAGGTTTAACCCACTTTGGCCCTCCTGAAATCCCCTTGGATCTATCCACTGTTTTCTCAAACGACAACAAAATTGCACAATCTGTAATTGTGGTGGTGGAGAGCTGCTGGTGCTCTCTCTGACCTGCCAGGTAGGTGAAACATTGTCAGGATAAATTAGAGAACCACTGTGCCATTATTCGATGACAGTTACCTGATTCTGCAAAGCCTGGAAAATGCCTCCTGAAGCGTGTGAAACAGAAACAGAGTTTTCAGGTCTTTGGTAATATTTTAAAGTGCTAAGAAAACCCCAAACCAAACCCCTTCCCAGTGTGCACTGTCTGAAGATTGAGATGAGTTCTCTGCTCTGTGCCTCCACCTTCCCACCTGAATTAAGTGTTCTCAGCCCAGACATCGAGCGACCTTAATGCTGAATGGAAGTGGAAATGGTTCTATTCCACCTGTAATTTCTCTTCCAGCCTATTAACACCTCGTTTATTGAATGTAAGGGCNTAAGTGTTCTCAGCCCAGACATCGAGCTGAAGGAAGTGGAAATGGTTCTATTTCACCTGTGATTTCTCCTCCAGCCTATTAACACCTTGTTTATTGAATGTAAGGGTTTGTGTTCTTTAGTGACCTGTCACTGCTGGCTTTCAGAGCTGCTCAGTTCCAGAGGAAGCTCCAAGAATGGCTGTGCCTGTTTAGTGTCTTTAAAAATCAGTTCTTTTCTCTGTCTGTGGCATCAGGCACACCACATATGAATCCTCTCTGAGTCCTCGTGATAAAGGATTGAATCACAAGCTTTTCTTTTTAAAGAAAACCCTTCCAGCAGGAATGAATCTCTCCTTTCTAGCTGGTAAAATAGGAGAAAATTTAACTAAACCAATTTATTCTGGTTCCTATGAAAAATATTGTCTGTGAAAACATGGAACACTTACAAAATATCAACATTTCCCTCCTATCTGCACGTAGATCAATATGAATGGGTCACAGTGACCTCTCAGGGAGCAGGTGTGCATGGCAACCAAAACTAATATGTATTTTAAGGACTAAGGTCCTTAAAAAAACAGAAACCACCTTTTCCCACAGATGATCTGTTCCCAACAGGATATTTTCTGTACTATTTCACAGTTAGTTTCAGGGTCATTTTAGCTTTATTGTTGTTGTTGCTGTTGTTGTTTTTCCCACAAGAAACTTTTAAGATGGAACAAGGGACTTCATTTCTGCTGCAGCAAAGCATTTTCAATGCTTTCAATTAGAACATCTTGTTTTATGAAGTGAAAAATCTCTGCTGCCAGAGCGTAGTTTGAAGTGCAGGAAAAGGCGGTGTCTTCACAGCAAATTGCAGTTTTTCAGTCAAGCAGCGTCTCTGAAATTCATTCCACCCTGCAACACTTGAGTGAATCACAATAGTCTGGGCTTCGAGGCTTAGTTTCCTTATCTGAAACAGAACTATGTGGCTGAGCTTGGAAGAGCAGGGATTGAGCACTGCTTGGGAATGTTTTAGCACAGCATCCTTTGTGTAAAAATGCTGGGTTTTTGGAGAGAAAACACTTGTGGATGTGTACTTCTTACAAAAACCATCTGAGCCTCAGATGGAATTAGTACCCAAAGGAAGGGAATGTGAGGGACCCTCCTGTTCTGGAAGGTGGAGAGGTTCAGTGGCCAGTGCTGGCAATCCCAACTCTGCCTTGTGCCTCCTGGGTCTCAGAAAAGGGAATTCAAGATTTGGCTGTTGGACACTTCTCTGCCTGTTACAAGGGTTATGTGCTCGTGTTCTCCTCTTGGAAAAGACCTGGAAGATCTTTAGTTTGTTCCAGCTGGGAACACAGCCAGCTTTTAATACTTCAGGATATTTCTCAGATCTTTTTTCCTGAGCAGCCTCAAGCGGTTCAAGCAGTGGTTCCATGCAGTGGCTCTCTGTGCAGTCTCTCTGTGCATCTTGGTTTCTCTCCTCCTCTCTGGGAAGGGTTCCTCCCCTGCTGCTCCTGCATGTGTTGCCCAGCTGAGCAGAGCCCTGGGATGCCTGATCCATCTCGTGGAATTCTGCCTGGAATTCTGGCACCGTGTCCCTGCTTGGAATAGGTGGGGCTATGCACACCCCAAACCAAAATTGTGTGTTGGGGCAATGAGACAGTTGGGGCTTGTTTGTGTTTAGGTTTGCACATTCTGCACATAAGCCATTGATCCCAAGTAAATACTGAACAAGGGGAAATCCATTAAATAAGTTATTCAAAATATCATAGAACTTGTCGAATTAATGATTTCACAAGAGGCATCCAACCAATTGTTTTTGCTATACAGCAGTTTTTTAGGGATTAGAGAAAATCCAAGCTGTTGGCAGGCAAAATCCAGTTGAGGTGAGATCAAAATTTTGCATTAGGGCTTAAAAGTATGGAAAATGTTGAATTGAACAATTGTCAATTTTTTTAAAATATTTTTTTTTCCCTTGTGAAGCAGCTTTTATCAATGCAAAGCCAGGCATGGGAGAAGGATGATTTATGAGCCTGAGGGCAGTTGCTGTTGACCAAAGAGTGGTAGATGCTCAGGAATGAAGCTTTGGTCAAAGAGAAGTGGCTCAGTGAGATGTGAAGCTAGCAGAGCCTCCATTACAAATTAAGAGATAAATCTGTGGCTACTTTGAAAATATTCTTTATTGCTCAAACTAAGAGCAGTCAATAAGAACAACTTATAAAGGGGATGGAAAAAATAATGTTACAATTATGGTTTAAATGTTACAATGACTTATAATTTAGTCCTTATGAAATAATGTCAAATTGATAGGTAATATTTGCTCCATGTCAGGGGTTTAACTCAAACGAACATTTCTGAAGCCAGGACAATCTTTCAGCGATCGTGTGACTTGACAAGAATTCACTTTCGTTGCTCCATGTGTGGGGTGGGGAGGTGTAGCCTGCAGTTCACCATAGCCACTGTCCTGTGGTGTTCCTGCAGTGCTCAGTTTTATCAGCTGTCATTAACTCTGCCTGTATTGCTCCTGCTGATTAGCAGGTACTTGGATAATGAACTAACCAAGGGGTGAGAGGTTTATTAGACTCTGGTACCCAGTTAAATCTCTCCATGAACAGATCTGTGGGTTTGGGCAGGGCATTTTTTCCGTGCAGAGTGGGGATGCTATTGTCCAGATTTGTCTCATTTCAGCTTAAGTAGTTCCAGATTTCACTGAAACACAATGTTTGTGAACTTTTTCCACTTCTTACGTCCGTGATGTCTGGGTACATTCAGCTGCAAAGGGATTTGGACACTCCATGTACTGGTGCTGTGGGTCTGCTGACCTGGGCCAAGAGGAATTGCTGATATTGGCTTGGAATGGACACGAGATATTGGTGATTCTGGGTCAGCCTCTCAGTATGGAAGGAAGTGCATAGCTCATTTCCCACACTGTCCTTCCTGCCTGAAGTGAGCAGGAGCAGGGTCCTTGAAGATGCACTGAAATTCCCAGAGCTGTCTGCTGGTGTTTGCTGAGCAGCCTCAAATTCCAGAGTAATTGAAACACAGCCAAGAACTCCAGCAGCCAGCAAGGTGATGGACATCTTCAGGTTTTCCTGAGAATTACATTTTAAATTACTGACACACACATTTGTTTCCAAAATTAATTCCATGATAGGCTATCCTAGGATTCATAGGCAGTTCAGGAAATTTCTCCTATAAACTTCTACAAGTCAATAGCTGCAGTGCTACAGCCATGGGAATCAGTGATGGAACTCTGCTGGTTGTCAATTTGGCATTCTAAATTAATATCAGCAACAACCTGATATTGTTGCTCTTTGAATATTTCCTTGTCTTTTTTATATTTATTATTATTTTTTATTTCTGTGCTTAGTAGTTAGTTTGGAAGCTTGTTGGTCTTTGTTTTTCACCCAGCACCTTAATTATGGTTATAAAGAGACAAGAATTTTTTTTCCCTGTCCTTAAACCACCTTCTGAGTTTTGTGTACTAACACTGCAAAGTCTCTACTTAAAGACCTGTTTAATATTTAACTCAAATAAACAGAACAGAGATTTTAAAAATACAAATCTATTGCAGACCAGAAAATAAATCTTTGGATTATTGTGACTGAAATAATTTGAAGTAAAAAAGCAAGAAAGAATAGACCTTTTGGAGCACTTGAGCAAGTGCTACAAAGAGTAGAATGGAAAGAATTAAGTGTTTTAGGTCATCTTTTTGCTATGTGGTGTCTGTGTTAATAGGATTGGTGCTTTGGAGTAGTAACCTAAGAAGGTGCTGTGCAGAAAAACAAAAACAAAATATTGGGTCTGACATAGTTCAGTGAATTTTCTGCTGCTTTGCCCTCAGCCTCGTTCTCTCAACTCCCTCTTCCCCGGCTCGCTGATAAGTTTCTGCTTGTGGCTGTTTTTTTCCACGGTAGAGCTTTTGTCCCGGTGCCAGCACATGATGTTCCTGGTCAGAGCCGTGACGTCCAATGGCATCTGGCTCCAGGCCAAGGAATGCTGCTGGGAAGGAGGCAGTGAATGAATGGATCTCTCAGCTCACGCTGTAGCTGCCCCCTTTGGGAGCCGGGACTCCTGGTGTGATGCTCAGTCAGCTGGGTAATGCACATTTATCACATTTATCCTCAACAGAACTGCAGGAACTGCACTGGGGATTGGCAGTGGGGACAGCGATCGGGGAAAATGTTGTGATAAACTTCAGGGTCAGAGCTGGGGATAACCAGGAGAAGCTGAAGGAAGAAAGATGTGATTCAGAGCAAAGTGGCTGCTAAATTCTAAATATAGTAAGTGGAAGAAGCCTGAGCCCGGAATAGTTCTGAATAGTGCTCAGAAACTGAAACAAACCACACGTTACAAATTGTAAACATTCCTGTGAGCTAATGCAGTGTGCATTTATTTTAAAATAATATCCTTATCTCTGCATGACAGTACACTGCTGTTATCTGCACATTTGCAGAACGGAGGGATTGAAATTACCAAAATTCAACTCAGGATTCACCGTCATTGTCTGTGTGAAGTTTTAGTCACTGCAATGGTTTCCATTTCCTCTCATGCCCAGCCTTGCATGGAAGAGAGAATCTTTCTATGACAATTCTGTACCTGCTTGCCCTCAGTTTGGTTATCTGGGGCTCTTCAGCAGCTGCTTGCACAGAAGGAGTAAAGGGGATGTTCAGAGCATCCTCAGGAGTCAGCTACTGCTCAGGGTTGGCAGGAGAACAGAGCACAGCCTGGAATTTGTAAGGGATGAGGGAATCCACAGATGGGAGCTCCACGGATGGATGATGTGGCATAAGGTGCCAGCTGGGCCCTTCTGATGTGCAGAACCAGGAACTGATGAATTTAGGGCTGCCTAGTGGGGCTCAGAGCTCTTGATGACACAGTAAAGAGCAGCACTGAACAAGTCTGTGCACTCACAGTATTATAATAAATGTTTCACTGTTTCATAAGTAGAAGACACCGTGATCCAGACTGAAAAAGAATTCACACTTCTAAATTAATTTTGCTAATTGCTGCTACTCTTCCACGGATATAAACTTCCAAATCTTCCACTCAGTAGGAAGCTGTATAACAATTATAGCTATTTTGGCATCCAAGAGATGCACAATACCCTGTTGTAGAAAAATACCTGTATTCTTGGACGTATTTACATGTTTCTTTGAAAGGATTCCTGCATCTCAGAGAAAGCATGACTTCCTGAGTATTGTGTAAAGTGACAAATATGTTTTTCATGCCAGATAAATCCAAAGATACATAAAACTCATTGTTCCACGTAGGTGACTAAATTCTGTAATTAAGGCATAATGCACATTTATGTGTATGCTTGCCTCCCTCACTTGGGCCGTGCTCTTGAAACTGGGAGTATTTGTATCAGTAAGGACACACATGAGGATCTGCAGCAGTGAGCTGGAAAACCAGGGTTTAAACAGGAGTCTCTAAAGCCGTGGTCATGCTCTACAGTGTCGTCTGATTAGTCAGGACAATGGAGGAAAAAGCTCTTTGGGGATCCTTTTTTCCTAAGGATTTGGGTGACAAAAGGATAATAATGAAGAGGACGATGGTCCCTCAAGCAAGGAGTGATTCCATTTCCTTCTGCACCTTGTTTTGCACATTCAGTAGGGCTGCCATGAACGCTTTTGCTCTCCTGGCCATGCAGGGCTCTCTGGAGTGAGTCTGTCCCACCTTTGCCATCCCAGCCCCTGCAGCTCTGTGTGTGTGTGTGTGTGCCAGGGGTGCTGCTCCATGAACCAAGAGCCAAGAGCCCGTGCAGGGGTCAGGATCTGTCCTCATGCAGCGTGCTGCAGGCTGAGACAATTCCCCTCCACCCTCTTCTGAAGAAACCAGCAGCAAAGGAAGCAGAATTGTGCAGCAGATCTCAGAGGGCACTGTCAGTGAAAATGTGCCCGTTGGTGTGGGGTGTGACAAACCTGGCTGGTGTGTCTGTGGGTACAGCCTGGCCCTGGCAGCACCCGGGGTGTCAGCCAGTCTCACATGGAACCAGGAGAAACTGGGGTTCCCAGGAGGGCTTGCAGTCATTTCTGTCTGTTAGCAGGGCTGCATTCCCTGAGTTTTGACATTGTAGCTCTGAGGATGGTTTTTTATCGAGGAATGTGAGTGGACAGGGAGGCAGAGAACTTTATGGCAATGTGGGGAACAGTCACAGCTGGTGGCAGAGCAGAGGAGAGCATTCCCCTGACCAGGGCTCACCTGGGTACCTGGCAGTGGGGTGGCCCTTGCTGTGTCCCCAACAGGAGGCTTTTCATGGGAAAGCCATCCTGAGCAGCCAGGGAGCCAAAGCTCTTGGGTGTAGCTGTGCCAGCATGTGAGGAACAGAACCCAGCAGAATTCCTGCCAAAGGAACCAGCAGAACTGCCAGAGGAACCAGCAGAACTCACTCCTGCCAAAGGAACCAGCAGAACTCACTCCTGCCAGAANAAAGCCATCCTGAGCAGCCAGGGAGCCAAAGCTCTTGGGTGTAGCTGTGCCAGCATGTGAGGAACAGAACCCAGCAGAATTCCTGCCAAAGGAACCAGCAGAACTGCCAGAGGAACCAGCAGAACTGCCAGAGGAACCAGCAGAACTCACTCTTGCTGGAGGAACCCAGCAGAACTGCCAGAGGAACCCAGCAGGACTCACTCCTGCCAGAGGAACAGCTCTCACCAGCCCAGGGCTCCTCATTGCTTTTCTCATCCCTCCAGGCAGTTCTGCACCTCCCCTCTCCCCTGCAGAGGCCCTGGTGCAGACCCAGCCTCTGGTTTTAGTGCTCCAGGGCTCCTCTCCTTTCTCCCCACAGCAGTGAAGGGTGCAGTAGTGGCTGTAGGAATTTTGTAATGCTTGGAACTCCAAATTTCATCTTTTATTTGGGTTAGTTCCACCAGATCTCCGTGCTGCTGGCCCCACCAATTCAAAGTGTTTTGATCAGCAGAATTAAGCACAATACAACAGGGCTGGATTATGTGGTGGCACTTTTGAATCCAGACAGTGTCACAAGACATGACTACAAAGAGGTAAATAATGACAATTAACTGGACTTCCTTGAACCTTCCCAGAAATATTCTGATTTATTCATAGCAAAGGTTCAGAGCTGCTCATGTTTTAATTGAACCACTTCACTCATCCCTAAATGAAAACAGTTGCAAACAGTGTCCAACGTACATAGCCCCAGGCACTGTAAAACAATCAGATGAAAAGACTTTTCTTAGTCTTATTTATTTACTTGAAGCTAAAGAAAATGCCAAAATTCTGCCCTTGAATAAATCACCACTTTTTACATGCTTTACCCCAGGCACAAGTTCCAGTTTTTTCCTAACTTATGAGTTGTTTTTGTTTGTATTTGTGTTTGTATATTTTTTATATCTGGGTTGTTTACTTTTCTTGCTTCTTAAAATTGTCTCTTCTCTTTAGAAGTGGGGGAGAAGGAAAGAAATTGAGGTGAAACCACAACATGTTTTCATTTTCATGTAACAAACAGATCTTTTTTCACAAGCTTCTTGAGGCACTAAATACCAAATATGGCTTGAGACAATAAATTATAATATTCTTCAGAGAATGCAGAGCTGGGAAAAGAAGAAATTCAAGTGTTTGCAACATGTTTTAAGAGAGATAGCTGACTGAGATTTCATTAACTCTACATTGTCTCCTCATTTATATTTGTAAAAGGTACTCAGGGTATTATTTATCCTTTTGCTGCTCATGATAGTGAGTGGGACAGAGTCCCTGTTTTTCAAATGCATCTCACAAATTTAGCAAAACCCCCATGAAGCTGAGGCTGCCATGTTCAGGGTGAGTGTTTTGTGTCAGTCTGCACTGGTGGCTGCTTGCTGAATGCTCTGTGCTCTGGAAATTGAATCCTGAGCAGTGCAGCAGGTCAGGTAATCAGCACTGGGAAAACCTCCTGCAGGGGCAGATATAAAACCTCAGCTGGCACTTCAGAGAGGGCTGAGTTATACCAGCATTGTCCAGGAGCATTCCCTTTCTCTGTCACCACAGTGGAAAGAGGAACAATCAGTTTGTACCGTGCCAAGGGAAGGTTCTGCAGGAATGAAGTGATGTAAGGAGAGAGTTTGGGTTGTTCTGATCAGTAAATTAATCTGTACGTGCCTCCTGTCAGAATCTTTAGATCCCTTCACATCAGGATCAGATATCATTTCCTAGAATCTCTGTGGGGCATGGAATTCTCCAGCAGAGCAGCCAAAGGAGCTTGGTCCCAGTGTGCCTGTGTCCTGCAGGGACCAGAGCCCAGGGACACCCAGCAGAAGCAATTTCATTTCTCCACCCTGGGTTCTGTCACTGTGTCCTGGCTTCACCTCCTCTCACCCAAAGTAGAATTCTTTCCTTCCTTGATCATTCAGTGTAACATTCATTTCTTATCACCACATGAACCTCACATACCTGTGTGCTCAAACAAACTGTGCAAAAATTAGCTGGGCAGGTCCTGCAAAAGGCCAAAGCATTTAACGTGTCCTGCTTTAACAACCTCCACTGAAAAATGTAAATGTCATTGATAATGAGATGATGAATGAGATAGGGAACAATTCCTGCCTTAAACCTCCTCCTGCTGCTGTAGAACTCAGAGGTAAACTCTGCATATTGAGGTTTGTCCTCACAAAAATGAACACTGAAAGGTAAATACTTGTTTATTAGGTGAATTTCTTTTATCAAGGACTGCACTGACTATTTTAATTATGAATAGAAAAAACCAGTCTTCAGACTTTGGAGCTCTGAAGTGGTTAAAATTATGAACTACTTTTATACATGAGACCTTTATAGATTAGACCACCTGCCTGAAATGTGTTACAACCTCCCAAGCCCTTCTGAAGGCAGATGCTGCTGCAGAATGAAAAGCTGAACTCTGCTTGGAGCCAGATCAGCACCACAGGTATCCCAGCAGAGCATTGCTGTGATCTCGCTGGGATAACACCAGCGTTCTCTGGAATATGTTCTTGGAGGAGCTGAGCAGAGCAGTGGGTGTCAGGATTATCGCCAGACTGGTCCTTCCTCTCAGGTGCTGATTAATGGGACGTGGAGTTTTTGAGGAAATGCACAAACTCATCCATCCTTATCAGCAATGTGTCCCAAAGCAGCAGTGTCAGCTGTCAGGGCTGCACACGCTGTACCCTGCCAGCCCAGGCACCACGGGATGATTGTTTACTGTGCTTTTCTAGCCCAGGAGCTGCACAGGTGTGCCCCGTGTGGGAAGATAGCAGAGGGCAGGGCTGCGAGGGAGGGAATGTTTAAGAAGGAGGATGATAATGAGCAGAGCGCCGTGTTGGGAAGGTTTGACTGAGCCCCAAGTGATTTTACAACCCGTGGCAAGGGTTTGCAGAGCAGTGCAGAGCAGCTGGGTGCTCTGAGGTTTGCTGCAAAGTGAACTCTCAGTGTTCAAATACCAACATTTATCATTATGGTAATTGTGGGATACTGGGCTAATGGGGGATTTTGCCTATGCAAACTAATGGGACTTACACCACAGCCAGCCTTGAGAGAGGGAGAACTGCAGCTGCCTCTCCGAACAGATGGGACATGTCAGGAGTTTAGAGCACGTGGGGGTTTTTTTGGGCTCTCCAGGTTTGACTGAAATCAGGCTGCACGCCCACTGCCCACCTGATTTGGGCTTGGCACATTGACACGTGGATATTTCTTTCTGTTGGCACATGAGCACTTGGGGTTTTCTTCAAGATGTCAGTGTAGTGTTTATCTCAGAGACTGATGGAGATACTGCTTGGAGGGGCCTTGATTGAGAACTTGTTCAAACTTCTGCTCGAACAGGGCGAGCTGGGTCTCTGCAGCGTGTGAGTCGGGGTTGGGAGTCGCTGTACACTGAAAATCGCAGCTGTTTGACACTGCTGGGTGGGAGCAGAGCCTTCATTTGCATGAACACAAACCCTGACTGATAAAATCCCCTGCGGGTAAAGCACCATTTCTGTGTTGCTTTTTGCCGTGGGGGAAAGTACAAGCAGTGCTTCTGTCACTTGAGACAGAGCTGTCGGTTGAGACAAAGATTTCTCCTCTGAGCTATGTACATTCAGAGCTCCGTAGTTTACAAGCAGTTACAAATCCTGAGGAATTGTTTTCCAGTCTCTCCTGCTGTGTTTCTACCTGAATCACCTCAGCTGCTGCCTTGAAGCCACTCTCATTTACACCACTGTGAATGAGAGGAGAAATGGGCTGCTTTGGTTGCTTGGAAAATTTCCCATGAAATGTTGAGATTGTCTGCAGGGGTGTTCAGTGTCTGCAGGCAGAGGTGATGCTACAATAAACATTAAAGAAAAATTTTAAAATAAAGCTAAAGCCCTGCATTTATGCAAAATGACAGTCTAGTTCTAGACTAAATTGAGGAAAACTGCCTTGACTCTACCCATGGTGTGGAATACATCAGTGTGGTGGGGAGCAGGCCATGATCCAGCTGAGCTCACCCCTGATGGTGACACTTCCAGTTCCACTCCATATTGTGGATATTTGCATTGGAGAGATCATTTTTGCTGGTATGGGTGAAACAGCAATGAAAACACTGTTGTAGGATCCTGGGCTGGAGGGCTTTGCCAGCTCATAAATGCCTGCAATGGCAACAATGCTTCTGAATAAAATCAAAATGCTAAATGGACTGTTCAGTCATCTCAGTGTTTCCATTTGGAATGCTGAATAAAGAGTCCTATTTCTAATCCAAGGCAGTTTTTATTAGCTCTAAGTGCATTAAGCACAAGCATGGACCAGTTCTGGAATCAGCCAGGGTACAGCTTGAATAAGAGACAAGTTATTTTCTGCACAAACACCAGATTTATTAAGGCCTGGGTTTTTTTCTCTCATGAAAGACTAGTTGCAACTAGTTTGAGGAAGCCATCAGAACAGTTTATACATCCTGGGGATCTTTGAGAAAGCAGGGTGGATTGGCAGCACAAACAGTGCTGCATCCAGAGCTGGCACATCGTGCCCAGAGTTCCAGGGCAGCCTGGGGCAGCAGTTCCCTGCTCTGGAACATCCTCCTGCACAGCTGACCTGGAACTGGGATCGTACCATGTGCAAAGTCCAGCCTGATAACCCAGCCTGAAGGGGGACACGTTCCCAGCTCTCTAAAATGCAGATTGCTTTTGCTTTATCGTCCAGCTCACCCCTCCAAGGACACCCTGGCCGGGTGCTCTGCGCCAATGGTTTCGTTAATTACCCTGCTAATTGGCTTGCTGCTGTACAATCCAGTGAGACACAGAGGAGTGGGTGATGCATCCAACTCTGCTCATCTTCCTGCTCCTCAACAAAAAATCATTTTCCTGTCGATGCCTCTCTGGGGGCCTGTTTAATCTTTCACACAGTGCAGGAGAACTGCGGCAGAAGGTCTCACTGCAGAGCCACCATCCACTGTGACCTTGTGCATACAGCACAGCTTTGGGAGGGTAAACTTGGCTTTCTCCAGGAGCTGCAGCAACTTCTTGCACTTGGTTTTGTCTTTCTAAAAGGCACCTTGAATTCTACACAATTTTCTGCTGTTCTGTGAGGAAAAGAAAATTAAAATTATTTAGATATTTAATTATTTAGATTTTTTTCCTGATTTTTTCATTAGCTGAAGCAAAACGATGAAGTATTTGCATATATTTTTCCCGGCACTTTTGAATTAACTTGGTTTGGTCATTAAATGTCTTTCAGTTGGTTGGTTTGTGCTTATTCAGTAAGGGTTCCTGAGAAGATTTTCTATGGACATTTATTAGTCTGGGTGCATTTGGAAATTGAAGTTTTTGCTCTCAGGACTGAGAGTTTGTGTTTAGCTTTCGATGGGTAATCCCCTGACTGTCTTTTTTTCTGCTATATCAGGTCTCCTTGATGCTGGCCAGGAACAAGTATTCATTTTTATTGAGTTTTGCATACCTGACCAGCTTAGAAATCTCTGAATGTGGAGGCACATCTGTGTGCCTCTGTATGTGGTCACCAGTGGGGCTGACATGAAGGGAAAGGCAGGAGAAATTACTGTGCTGTAAATCAGCTAAATTTGAGTCTTTTTGAACCCTTCAGCTGAGCTGGTGCCAGAGAGCATTGTTGTGTCGCTGGAACTAAGTAAATGCATATTGCAGAGTAAATGAAAATGTGTGAGGAATGCTGCCTGTGTGTAAGTGCATTAATCCAACACAACTGTAGGCTGTGCTCAGTGTCATGACTGAATGCAAAGAAAAACAAAATTGTGCCTGATGAAAACATCTGGGTTCAAATCTTGATGCCAGTAAATTCTTCCCCCACTGGTAAAAAAAGATTGTAAAATCACATTCTTTTGGGGTTATGTGATTCCTAGGAATTTTCTAGAGTGTTCCAGCTCCTCTCCCAAAGCCACAGCTGGCAGTGGCTGTGTTTGGGGTCCAGCACAGGGGGTGAGGGGCCATGGCCTCACCTGTGCTGAGTCTGCACCTGGCAGGGAGGGGAGAGCTCACCTGCATTCAGGATTTATGGACTAAAGGGACATGATCCTCCAGAGATGGAGTATGTGATTCACAGCCTGAGAATTCCTGCTTGCTCTGGGAGGTGGGAATTGTCTTCAGACACGAGGAATGCACAACTGGAAGGTGGGAATGTGGGGCTTAGGGAGAGAGCAACAAAGGATAACAGGAGAGTGGGATCTTAGTGTGGAGAAAGGAGTGGGGCTCTGAGGATGGAAAGGGGCGCAGTTCTCAGCCCCGTGAAAATTTTAGAATGTGACTGAAAAAGTGAGGAAGTTATTACCTCCCACCTAACCTATCTTCTGGCTTTCACATTCCTCTTATAAAGGCTCATTCTTAGTTACCTGCCAAGAATTCCCACTCAGGCAGGTTCCAAGTTTGCTCCCCACGGAGCGGGGTGTGAGTGGTGCTCCCTGTTTGTGTGCAGCCCTCCCTGGAGCTGTGCCTGTCTCTGCATCTCCCGGGCCAGCAGAGGCTGCCCCTGCAGAGGGAGAGCTGCTCCCGGTGCTGCAGCAGCCCTGAGCACATCAGTGACAGAGTTAATGAGCTCTAAAGGAAGGGCCAGGCAGTGTTCTCTCACTGTGAGCAAAGAGGGGAGCATGGGATTGGGATGTTCTTCTGGAGTTTTTTATTCTGAACATGAGAAAATGCGGAGTAGCAAAGCTTGCCAAGGATATTACGTGGTTATTTCCAGTAAAAACATCCAAACGCTTTGTGAGCCCCGGGATGGTGGTTGTTATTGGGAATAAACTCCCTCTGTAAGCACTCCTGTCCAGCCAGCTGAGCCTTCCTCTGCTCAGAGCACGCTGGCTGCAGACCTGGACCTGTGTCCCTGCCCCACAGGTCAGCAGCAGTGGGGTTGTGGCAGGATCCTGCAGCCCCCGGGGCCAGCACAGCACGGCTTTATCTGTGCCAGCTGCTCGGACTTTACTCAGCTGGAATCTGCCTGGGATCCTAACTCAAACAAGCCCCGGGGTATGTCTGCAGCAGCTCAGAGCAGGAGTGTGACATGCCCGGGCTGGGTGAGCTGCCTGGAACCAACAACGGGGTGGGATGGCAGCACCAGCTTCCCAAAGATTGTCTGAGCAGGGATTGCATCCCAGGCTCTGCTGTCCCACTGCTGTCACTCACTGCAGGTTTGGGATGGCAGCACCAGCTTCCCAAAGGTTGTCTGAGCACAGGGATTGCATTCCAGGCTCTGCTGTCCTGCTGTCACTCCCTGCAGGGGTGGGATGGCAGCACCAGCTTCCCAAAGATTGTCTGAGCACAGGGATGGAATCCCAGGCTCTGCTGTCCTGCTGTCACTGCAGGGGTGGGATGGCAGCACCAGCTTCCCAAAGATTGTCTGAGCACAGGGATGGAATCCCAGGCTCTGCTGTCTCAGTGCTGTCACTCACTGCAGGTGTGGGATGGCAGCACCAGCTTCCCAAAGATTGTCTGAGCACAGGGATGGAATCCCAGGCTCTGCTGTCCTGCTGTCACTCAGGTGACAGCTGTCAGGTGTGGTGGTGCCTCTGACTGCGGTGCAGCAGGTCCATAAAGCTGCTCAGCTGCCCTGTTAGAGAAAATAGGCCATTGACTGGAAAAAACCCCAAATGATGTGAAGGCAGCTTGCCTTTGCTCCATTGCCAAGAGTGTGAGCTGAGGCCCAAAGCCACAGGAAGCACTCACGCAGTTTCCTGCTCTCTGCAGGGTACATGTGTGACATCTTTTCAGGTCAGGAACTAGGTACAGGCTCTCATCATGACCTCAGTGCAGGAGCTACACATCAGGTAGGGTTTTTTTAGTGTTGCTCTGGTTTGAAATTAGAACAAAGGAAGGAAGCACTTTGCTCTTTCTAGTGAAATGCTTATCTGTCACAAGAGGCATGTGGCTTTAAAACTGTTTCTCTTGCTTGTCTCAGATGCAAAGAACATGCCCTGGATTTGGAGTTCAAACAATTTCTTAATTAAAGACAGTTTTATGGTTAGTTTGGAATCTTGTCTGTTCCAATTTCAGTTGTTTCAGTTCAGAAAATAAGTATTTTCCAATGAAAGTTTTAAGAAGAAAAAGATTTTCACAGAGTAAACACAGAATTTCTGCTGGGGAACAACTGGCTCAGTAGTCCTGATAATGGACTGGACAGTGGTTTTTTGGGTTTTTTTATGTAGCTTATCAGATTTAATCCAACAGGCAGTTATTGCCTAAATGACAATCTTAATTAAACAGCTTTTTGGGGCCAGAATGAGACAATTGGTCTAATTTCTCTTTCTAGAGGCTAAAGGTTTCTTTATTATAAAATCAGCCTTCTAAATCCAGGTCTAGACTGGAAAAAATCAGAGAATTCAGAAAAAACTAAGGAGAGGACTGAAGTATTTGAAAGGAGAAATTCACAGTGATGTGTTTATTTTTATTTTATGCCCCTAACCAGACAGATCTGATTTAGGACCCCTCACTGGTGGATATCCTACACAATATGAACCAATATTGGGATCTGAAGTCAGACATTCAGTGAGCAATGAAAAACATATTTAACAGTTAAAAATTGCCAGGCATTTTATTAGATTTTTTGCTTACACAGCTCTAGAAATATTTTTCTAAATATTTTCTGAGACAGATGTATTCAGTGAGCTCAAAGCAATCAGTCACTGATTTTCTGTAGCAGGTCAGGTTCTGCAGTCTGTCCCTCTGACCTGTTGATATGCCTGGAAACATCTGGCAGAGGTTCCTGTCACTGCATGTCCCTGTGATGAGAATATTTCTGTTTGCTTGATTTGTGACAGCTAATGCTGACCTCCAGCTCTTTATGTGGCTGAGTTTTCATATGCTGGTTTTAAGGATTCATTATGAAAACCTGAAAAGAATAAAACAAAAGAGCAAAGCTATGGAAAACCAACAGAGAAACCTTTCAAATCTGCATTGTTTTGGTGTAAATTGTAAATCTCGAGGCCACATCTGTTCAGGATCTAAACCTTTCTGTGGGATAAAATCTGAAGCCATCAGTACCAACCCAGGAGCCTTGTGCTAGAGGGGGGCAGTGTCAGCTTGTGCTGCCAGGATCAGCTCCCAGCAGAGATAACCACAGAGACGTAGGTGCACCATAATCTGCTCCCTGTGTGCACAGCATGTGTTGATGTAACCCTCTGCAGGCCACCTCCTGGGCAAATAAATGACATTTGTGAGTGCTGTGTGCTGATAGGACCAGAGGAAGCTGTGGATTCTTTAGACCTGCTTTGCCTGAACCTCAGCATGGACTCAGATTAAACAAAAAAAAACAAACCTCAAAGTGACAGGAACTTTGTGAAGGTGTCTGACAAATGTCTTGCCTTCCAAAAGTGAAGTGAAAGTAGAGGCTGTGGGACACAGCTTCAGTCTGTGGGGTGTTCATAGAGAGCATTAATAAAGCCAGGAGATTTAAACCTCACCTACATCTGAGGGCACTGAAACATCTCTGCAGCCTGTGAGGATCTTGATCCTTGGCTTAGATGAGATTCTCCCTGTGCTCAGCTTCAGGCCAATTGCCAAGGTCCTCAGCTTTAACCACAGTGAGCAGAGTGAAGGCTCAGTGAAATTTGCCTGAAAGCCGTGACACTCTGGCAATGCTTTGAAAATGAAAGGTTTGTTTTTGTTTGGTTTGGGCAATAAGCGTTAGTAATCAGCTGGCTGTACCAGAATGAAGTGCCCTCCCTCAGCCACTCCTTCAGCTGGGCAGGGGCTGCTCAGGTGAGCACTGTGCCAAATGTCAGGGCTTGCTCCAGGAGCGTGTGTCACACAGCCCAGCTGAGTGTGTCAGCCACAGGGGACAGCCACAGGGGACAGCCACAGGGGACAGCCACAGGGGACAGCCACAGGGGACAGCCACAGGGGACAGCCACGGGTGACTTCTGCCTCAGGTCACCCCTGATGCCAATTCCCAGCCCATTCAAGCAGATCTCTGCAGTGATCTCACACGTGCATGGCATTTTTCAGCTCTCTTGATGAGATTTTCAGTGATGTGCTCGTGTTTGCTCAGCATAAATCATTGATTCTTGGAAAGCTCTGATACTGTGTTCTCTGTGGAAAAGGGGAAATTTGTTGGAGGTGGGAAGAGGTGGGGGCAAAGCAAAGTAAAACATCTGCCAGAGAATTCCGTGGTGCAGGGATGGGAAATGATTGGAGGCACCTGGAATGGGCTTGGCTCTGCACCCCCTGTCAGTATGATGGTACATGGGAGAGCAGTGCCACTTTTACACTTTGCTGGAGGATTTTTTGAGCTAAGCCTTGCTCCCAGTGCCTCAGGAGCCATCAGTGGCTGAGGTTTTCCGTGTGGTTTGGTGAGGCAGTGACTGCCTCTGCCTTTCCAAAACAACAACAACACTACAAGTTTCTTTCCAGCACAGCCAGGGGTTTACAGTGGGTGTTATGAACTCCCCTCCTCCATGCCAATCATATTCTTGGTTTATTTGGTCTGTCTTGAAACTGATAATGATGAAAAAGGAACAACTCTGTTCTCCTGAAGTCTTTGCTGCCTTATTTAATCCCTGTGGGATGAATGCATTTTTGAACATTCAGTGGAGGAGATTATTGGGAACACATAAAAATACCAAGCTGGCAAGTTCTGGATGCCTGAAGGTGTCTGTCAGAGGGGTTTGCTTGTGAAACACTCAGCTACAGGCAGGACTGCAATTCCTGAGCTGTTCTTTCACTTAACGTGGGGAAATTCCACAGAAGCAGAATCGTTTGGGTTGGAAGAGACCTTAAGTGTCAGCTAATTCCCCCCCACACTTCCACGGGGGAGGGTTTGCTTTTGTTTTTCCCCAAAAGGCGGTGAAAGAGTTGGTCAGCACGGTGAGATTGTGTGAGCCATGTGGCTGTGCCGTGTGACTGACAGGAGCAGTGACAGGAGCAGTGACAGGAGCAGTGACAGCAGCAGTGACAGGAGCCCTGTCCGTGCCCCAGGCCAGCGCTGCTGCTGCTGCTCACCGCCTTTGGGGCAGCCCTGAGCAGCCCAGGATGGAGCATCCAGCCCCCCTGGCAGCATCACTACCTGGCCCTGAGTGTGCTCTGCTCCCTGCAGTGCTCCTCACTGGGGCTGTTCAATTCCATCTCCATTTCACAATAAAGGGCTTCTCCCAACACTACCAAAGGCGTGTCAGCAGTAGCTCAAAATGTCATTTTCTTGTCATGTACTGTTGCCTAATTATTTATATTGCTTATTAGAAATATGGATAATTTAACATAATCTGCTGGGGATCAAGGCAGAGACAACCACACTCTCCAGGTATTTCAAATAGAAAGAACAGACATGAAGACTATGAAAATCACCTGGCAGTCAGCATGTGACATCTCTGATAGAGCTCTGTCTCTTCTGCCAGACAGGTCTTTTGTTTATTTCCTTACTTTCACATGTCTAGAAAGAAGGATTGGGAGAAACAGTTAGATCCAGCCTTTGTATTTAGCATAGTAGATCATGTGGTTCAGTTGCTTTGCCATCATTATTTCACTGAACCAAATTTATCCCAATGCATGCACACTGATTTAAACCAGAAATTAATTTAGCCCATAACTTTTTTTAAACACAAAAATACTCAAGTTGGGTGGAACTACAACTATAATTGGAATCAGAGTCTGAAACAAAAACATTAAAGACCAAATTCTCCTTAGAGGACCTGACCTTAGACATCTCATGTCCACATTAAAAAAGAGAAAGGAAAAAAGGCATGGTCTATTGTCTCTTACAGCTGGAATATATGATGTCATAGCAGAACTCCAAAGTAACTCCCAGTGAATAAACATTATCACCAAAGAGCTGTGTGTGTATGATAAAGAATCATTTAATGACTGAAAATGGAAGACCATTAATGGTAGAGCATTAAAAAAACCCAACATTTCAGATGTTTCAATCTGTGTATTCTCTAAGGGCTCTATTTGAAAAAAATGTTCTGTTGGCATATCAAACCTCAATATCCAGCTTGTGGAGTCGGGCAGGTGGCCCCTGGGTGTCCTGGGGACACTCCTGCACACCCCTGAGGCACAGCCAGGCTTTCCCTGGGTGACACCAAGCTCTGTCCCCTCTGCCCCCCGGGGTGCTCCATGGGCTGGGGTTCACAGCAGAGCTGCAGCTGCAGCAGGAAGCTGCAGGAAGCTGCAGGAAGCTGCAGGGAGCTGCAGGAAGCTGCAGGGAGCTGCAGGAAGCTGCAGGAAGCTGCAGGAAGCTGCAGGAAGCTGCAGGAAGCTGCAGGAAGCTGCAGGAAGCTGCAGGAAGCTGCAGGAAGCTGCAGGAAGCTGCAGGAAGCTGCAGGAAGCTGCAGGAAGCTGCAGGAAGCTGCAGGAAGCTGCAGGAAGCTGCAGGAAGCTGCAGGAAGCTGCAGGAAGCTGCAGGAAGCTGCAGGAAGCTGCAGGAAGCTGCAGGAAGCTGCAGGAAGCTGCAGGAAGCTGCAGGAAGCTGCAGGAAGCTGCAGGAAGCTGCAGGAAGCTGCAGGAAGCTGCAGGAAGCTGCAGGAAGCTGCAGGAAGCTGCAGGAAGCTGCAGGAAGCTGCAGGAAGCTGCAGGAAGCTGCAGGAAGCTGCAGGAAGCTGCAGGAAGCTGCAGGAAGCTGCAGGAAGCTGCAGGAAGCTGCAGGAAGCTGCAGGAAGCTGCAGGAAGCTGCAGGAAGCTGCAGGAAGCTGCAGGAAGCTGCAGGAAGCTGCAGGAAGCTGCAGGAAGCTGCAGGAAGCTGCAGGAAGCTGCAGGAAGCTGCAGGAAGCTGCAGGAAGCTGCAGGAAGCTGCAGGAAGCTGCAGGAAGCTGCAGGAAGCTGCAGGAAGCTGCAGGAGCAGCTGCAGAGCTCTGGGGCCCTGGGGGTTCTCCCACCCTGCTGGAGATGCTCAGCAAGGCTGGCAGTCCAGGCTGGCTGGGGCTCACCCTCCTCTGGGGCCTTTCCAAACAGGCTACAAGAGGGATTTGGAGAGAAAAAGGGCCAGTAGTGGAATATCTATTATGTGAAGTAAACTAAAACAAGAACTGAATAAAAGATTAAATCAGTCACCCAGGTCTAAGACAGAAATTGGGTTTTAGCAGTGAGTGTTGGAACCTTTGGAAGTGTCAAACACAGGGGAATGTTCTCCATGAGTTGTCCTCTGAGGAGCTCTGGAACCCTTCTGAAAGGCTTGTGGTGTCCAAACAGCATTGCTGGACACATTAGGATGTTCCTGGGGTGATATCAAAGGAGCCGTGGTTTATAAGGGGTCAGAGCAGACAGGGACAGCCCTTTCTGTCTTTGAGTCCTCTCAGTGTAAACTAATAAAACTAGAGGCTGGAATTTACAGCAAAAACTATTTAAAGGTACAAATAATGTATTATGCAAAAGGATTCATTTGTGGCAGGAGAAATTAAATCTGTGGAAGTTCCAGAGAGAAGAATCCCAATGAGAGGAATCCTGAGAAGATGAAAGAGAAAGCTCTGTTTAGTGGGCAGCTGGTTTAAATTGCTAAAGCAGCCGTGTCTGGGTAAACAATAGCAGTGTCACCAGCCACCTGTGAGCTCCAGCAGGCACAGTTCAGTGTTTCTGGGATGGAGTGACTCGCAGGTAAACTCTGCTGGGGAGGCTGGGACACAGCTCTGACAATGAGCAGGAAGAGGAACAGGGAAAATCCCAAGCACCTTCCCATAAGGCACCTGAAGAACTTGTCCCACAAGGCTCGGCTGTTTGTTTCCATCAATACCACCCTTTGTACACAAAGAAACAACCCATGCCTGGACCTGCTGGCAGCAGGGAGAGCACAGCAGCCACGGGAACCAGACCTGTGTGTCAAGACTTGCTCTTGCCCCATAGGGTGTAGGGATGAAATATGGGGAGCCAGCCCCTGTTCCAATTGGAAGGGTTCAAAGCCTGAAGATATTTCAGTGATGGCAATTGTGGGGGTTTGTTCTTTGTGACTGGAGTTTCAAAACTGGCTTGAAGTATTGCCTTTCCTTCATGAGCACTGGATTTCTTACAGGAAACATGAGGGTTTCTGTTGGTTTCCACACTGATGGGGTGGGAGAGGCCAATCTGCCCCTCCCCAGCCCTGTGTGTGCCCAAGGAGTTTGGGGATGGTTTGTGAGAACGGCTGAAGATGGGCACAGTGTGCATCGTCCTGGCAGGAGCAGAGTGTCCCTGCTGTGCTCATCACATGCTGGACAGATCCTGGGCAGGATGGAGCCACTCCATGTCCAGGAACCAGCTGGACACTTGTGAGGGATCACGTTTGGGGAAACACTGAAACATTGCCAAACAGAACAAACTCCTGAGCTATCTGGCCAAGAGCTGGCTGAATACCACTGACAAGTATTTGTTTGACTAATTTGTTTCCATCAGCTTTGAGTCATGTGTGCCGTGTCTTCATTCCTCATCTGGCTGCGTTCTTTAGTCAGTTCAATTATTTTTAACTTTTGTTCTTGTAAGCATTTCTTATTTCTGTTGAGAGAGGCAGTGCTATTGCCATTTCTGAGGTTGCTGTGTTAGCTCAGGCTCGGGGATGTGCTGGGGCTTTGTGATTCCAGCAGCCCAGGGAGTGACAGCCCTGCTGTAAATGCTGATGATTTACTGGCTTGTTTTGTGAGTGCCTGGACCTAGTCAGGACTTGCCATCTTTGAAGCTATTGCCCTCTGGAACAGATCAGACCTACCTGGGGGTAAACTCTCAGCTTAAAGAGAGGCAGGAATTCCTTCAGGAACATCCCAGCAGGGAACTTTCCTACAAAAAGAGAAGGGGAAAACAGAATCTAGGGCAAGGTCACTTCTCCCCTTCCCCACTCCTGAGATTTCCTGGGGTCCCTTTTCGTGTTCATCCTCAGTGCAGCTCTTGCTGTGGAGAGGATTAATGGAACCAGAGGGCAGAAATCAGTGGGAAGGGGAGCATGTGATGGGACACAGCAGAAGAGATTCGCTGGGAAAATGCAGAGCTGGGATTGATTTGGAGATGCAGAGGCAGACAGAGGTGTCAATAAGCACCTGCAGGATAATATTGCCCTCCCTCTGCATTCCCTGGGGGGCCAACAATAGGAAATGGGAAGAAAAAAATCTCCTGGGGGGGCTGGCAATGTGAAATGGGATGCAAAACTTGGAAGGTGCAGGGGGTGGATTTTAAAAATCAAAAGGTAGATAGATCAAAACTAGAAGCTGAACAAAAGTGGTTTCCTGGGTTTGCATCATTCTTGTAACTGCCTGGAATCTGAGCATTGTTTTTACCTTTTTTACAATTGCTGCTGTAATTCCTCACTCCTGAAAATTCAGCTGTAATAATGGACAGAATATAAGCAGACATTCTGATGCAATGGAGAATTTTTTGGTTTAGTGTCTTTAGGCTGGCATTGAAAGCCATCACAAGCAATAGGGGTTCAAAGCAATATTCTCAATATTCTGTTCTCATTGATCTATATTTCACTGCACTCCACTCTGTGCACTGTGACAACCTGAAGCTGCATTTAAGGCAATAGAAAAGAATAAAAAGTAGCAGAGGTTTCTGAAGAGTCATTGTGTATGTGCTTAAACACATTTGGCATGTACACATCCATGTGGATCTGTATCATGTGGATCTGCAGTTCCCAATGCTCTAAAGCCCTGATCTCTGCCTTTCTTATTATACACCTGGGTTCAGACAGTTTAGCTTTATTTCATTTAACATCTCCTTTACATACACACAAATTATACTTAATTTGTCTTTAATTACTGAAAGCGTATTTCCTTAAAATTGTATAGTTCCCTTCCTGTCTTCTGTAATAGAATTCCTTCTCCTTCAGCTGGCTAAAAAGCCTTTTAGCTGAAATCCTGGTTTGTGGGAAAACACATTGAAGCTGCAGTAACAGCAACCAGTAATTAAAAACAAGCTGATGCAAACAAGCAGAACAGCAAATGTAATCAAAAGCCAGACCTGACACTCTGCATTCTATGGATTTTTTTCTGATTCTGTTGGGAGCAGTTGAATTTGCCTTGCCCTTTCCTTCAGGCTTTCTGTGGTTCTTATTAAGTAGAATTTGTGCTTATAAATTGTTGTTTAAAAAAAAAAAAACTCTTCAGTTTTGGCTTTTTAGTTTTGGTTTTTGTTTTTCCTCCTCCTTGCAGCTCCCCACCAAAAGCTCCAATTGTTTACCTACAGCTGGTTTAAACAAGGATGAATTAATGCTTGAGATTGTGCTGTAAGATATCTTATTTAAATTTAATTGTGATCACAGTGTTTCAATGTTACTGGTTAGGATTGTTGATTCTTTTCTCATTTGGGAATGGAGGTTTCCTTCATTTCAGGCCTGGCATCCACTGGCTCAGTCCTGGCACAGAGGTGGAAGGTCTTGCCTTCAAACCAAGACAGAGAATAACCCAGGAGCCAGGGAGCAATTTTGGGGTGGGCACCACGAGCCAACCTGCAGCTCTCAGCAGCGACACTGATACACCCACCCTGCAGCTTCTGTCTCCCAAAGCTCTTCTGTCCAAGTTCAGCCTCCTGCAATGCTGTTTTTCTCAGCTCTTTCAGCCTCCTGGGTCAGGTTTGTGACAGTTCTTGCAGTCAGGGTTTGGCCCCGTGCTGGCACTTTGGTGTCCTGTGTGCTCCACCCTTTCTGAAGCACAGGACCTTTCAAAGGCTTCATCCTGGAGCATCCCAGGTGGTCTGGTGTGTGTGCAACAGGAAACAGCCTAAATAGTGCAAATATTGTTTGTCCCAGCAGCAAAATCCGTGGCAAATCACATTGTGCCATGTTGTGTCCCAGTGCCACAGCAGCATCGGGCTGAGGATCCCAGAGCTCACCATCAAGAGACTTCTCTCTGAAATGGTTACACCAAACTCAAGCCTTGCCAGGAGCAGGCAATGCCCCAGAAGGTGCCAGGGGGTCGATTGCTGTGTTTGCAGCTGTGACCAGCTCAGGTGGCAGCTGCAGTGGAGCCCCAGGGGCACAGAAACACTGCCCAGCCTGCAGGGATGCACCCACTGCTGGGGTGACAGCCCAGAGCACCCAGGGCAGCAGGAAAACCCTTCCTATTGACAGGGAACCTTGGAAATGAGAAGATGTTCTCACCTGCACACGCACATCCACTGCCCTTGTGCAAACAATAAATTGGGGTACACTGCAGCAGCAGAGAGCTCTCAGCGTGGAGTCAGAGAGGAGAGTTATGGAGAGGCCTTGCCAGGGTTTGGAAAGAAGAAAGGAGGTTCTAAGGGAGAAAAACAGCTTGAGGGAAAGTCTAAATTTAGAAATAGGTCTCCATGTTTAATAAGATAAATATAAGGCTGAGTCAACAGTAAATATATCCAGAGATTAATGATGAAAGTAGAGCAGACATGAAGGAATCACGTTCTCACCACTCAGGAGCACTGGGAGAGTGCTCCAAGGAACAAAAAGGCTTTTTGGCAGCACCCAGATCTGTTCCCCAGCCTGCTGGAGCAGAGGTGTGCCCGTATGGCTGCCTTACACATATAAACTCTTATATAAATATACATATTTGTTAAGGAAGAAGCAGCAGTTGATGACGTGAGGGCAGTGAAAGTGAGGGTCAGAGATCAGGTGTGAAGGTCTGTTCCACCTGCACAGAATCATCAGTTTGTGTGCTTCATTTTGCAAGAGGATCCATAACTATTGTTTCCTTCTATTAGGAAATGACAGTGATCTCAGTCTTCTCAAAGCTTGTGTAGAAAAACAATTTTCTTATTCAGCTGCAGCTTTGCTGTGGCCAGATTTTCCACCAGCCCAGTGCTTCAGCTCCATTGGCTTTACTGCAGCAATGTTTTCTCTCTCTGGCTGAGGATCAGCTTTGGGCTCTTTGACTTTTTGATCTGAAATATTTCCAGATTGAAAGGTGTTGTCCTGCTGTGTTACAGAAGGGCAGTACTGAACGCTGACTGCCATGAATCCTGTTGGGTCAGGCTCTGCCCTCCATGCCTGTTTGTTTTGGTGACATGCTGACTGAAGCAGTTCATGGAACCTGTTGGGTGACAGAGAGGGAGAGGGCTGAGGGGGGAATGTTTGCTCTTGGTGTTTATTTTCCTTGTGCTGCACAATCCGTTCATTCCACCTCTCAGCTGGGATGGATGGATGGAGGGATGGAGGGTTGGATGGATGGATGGATGGAGGGATGGATGGAGCACAAGTGCAGGTTCCTGTGCTCCCCTGGATGGGAGCAGAGTGCTTTGGGGTGGGAGCAGCCGCGTGTCCCCTCTGCAGGAGGGGAGGGTTCCCTGCTGGTCCCCTGCACACCCTGATGCTGTGGGATTGTGCAGCCTCACAGGGTGCTCCTGCTCCTCTCCCTGCTCTTTGACTCCTCTCTCATGGGCTGGCTGTGAGTGCATCACCTGAAACTGCAGAACTGAGATTTCATCTCTGAATGGGCATTTTGGTCCAGATATTTAGGAAAAAAAAAAAAAAAACCACCAAAAAACCCAAACCAAAACAACCCCCCCAAACAAACAAACAAAACTAACCCCCCACAAAACAAAACTAACACAACAAAACCACAAACTCTGAGATTTGGGGGTGTTTTTATGTAAGGCAAAAATGAATGTTTTGTTTCCAGACCTTTTTTTCCTTTCTGTAGCTAACAAAATGTCTCCTGATCCAAGGCTGGTCTGTAACCTCCATTTGTGATGTGGCATGTTAAATGTATATCAAATGTGTGCTGTCCCCTCAGACAGGTCTGTTTGTTTTCTCCTGGTTTGTTATTCCCCTAATGTAAACCACAAAACAGTTTTTTTCTGAAAGGTTTCATGTGGAGGAGCCTAAAGACTGTTTGTCTGTTAAACTGCAGGGGAAATGGAATATTGAATGAGAAGTGAAAGGTGAACCAGGTAACAACAGCCTGTAATCAGGGGAAAGCAAAGCCACCCAAATTTTTTTTAAAAAATTAAAATTACTGTATCTGAGCTAGTGCACTTTCCTGTGGTGTTTTACTGTTCACAGTAAATTTTAGATTTTATGCAATGAGGACCCCAAAGAGTTACTGATGGTGTGAGAGCATTAGAGATCAGAATCCTGGCAGGCTGATTGCTGTGCTGCCAGCAGACTGTGTTCCCTGCTCTGCTGGGATTCCATCCCCAGCACTCTGCAGCAGCAGCAGGACTCAGACACACCTTTGTGCTGCACCTGCTGGCAGGGAGGATGTGTGGGAGGCTCCCAGGGAGCTCAGACAGGCAGGAGGAGGAACAGGTAAAAGCACCTGTCAGGGAGTCTCAACATTCCCTTCTGTGCCAGGGGACCAAGCCCACCTTTAAAGGGGATTGAGAAAAATAAAAAAAATAAACAGAAGTTGTTAGAATTTTGTCCAATGCTCTTTTTTATTATTACTTTCAATTTATCAAGGTGGTTTTGATTTTTTGCTTCCATCTTGAATAAAAGAATAAGGGATCCAAGGCATCTTTAATCAGAAAGCAAGGGGTGAAGTGTATTTTGCTCATTGGTATTGACCATGAGCAGCTGCTTTGGCTGTGCATTTGAAATTACTGTGGCCTTCTTACTGCCTGCACTGGTGCCAGATTTATTGACACTGCTGCATTTAACAGGGCTGCTGCTGAATAAAGAGTCAAATATTCTAAATATCAGCTCAGGTCAGTTGTGGTGTAAAAAACCTGGAATGTAGTGAATGCCACGATAAGATTCTTGTGAAGATAGGGAGGGATACAGCTGAATTCTCCTCAGGGCATTTCTTTGGAGGTTCCACTCTGATTTTGCTTCTCCTGTTGTAAAAATATTTGCAGATTTGAGGAGTTAGAATTTTTGGTGCTGTCTTCATGCTGGTTGGCAAGACAAGCCCTGGTTGTTCCAGCAAGTTCACCCTAATGCTTGCTTATGGTGAAAAAAGAACTTTATAAAGCTAAGAGCTTACAACAGTTCCATGGAAAGCTAGAGGAGGGAGTGACTGCACTGTGTTTTGCAGGGAAAATGGGACTTTGTTTTTTGAAAACTGAGCAATTTTCAGGCAGCTGTGGCAGCTGGTGAGGCAGCTCTGTGCAGTCTCTAACCTGCTGGTATTTCATTGCATCCTGCTTCACAGTGGTGTGTCTTTAAAAAGGCACCTGAAAAACATTGTGACAGGACTTCTGTATCAGAGGAGTGAGGAACACAATGGGCTTTTCTTGTCATGTGAACCTTGAGTTACTTTCATCATTTAACTGTGGCATAAACTAGACTGTGTCTGTGTCCTGTAGGAAAGCTGTGCTAAATCTCTGTATAATAATGTAGAACTGAGGAAAAGTGTTCCAGAAATTGTATAAGGAATAACCCATAGGGCCACCAGGGAGGCTGAACGTGGTTTGTGGCACAGCAGCTGCCCAAGGAGAGCTGAATCCTCTCCCAGGGTTTAGCTCCACCTGCTTCACAGGGAGCTGCTGCTCCTCAGTGCCTGCAGTCCCTTGTTAACATCAGCTGGAGATCTGCCCTTCAAATGCTTCATCTTTTGGGCTGGACTGTAAAATTATGGTGGGTCTTTCAGCATGATGCCCTCTGTCACTGAGGGAAAAAAGGCAGCCAGAGCTGGGTGCTCCAGGCATTTCAGTGCCAGCCTCTCAGCCAGCCTCAAGAGCAAGGCAGAACAGAGGGAAGGCTTTGAAAAGCCCAGACCCTCGTCCTCACTTCCACTCGGCTCTGTCAGAAATTTGTTGCAGCTTTTTCATGTCATCTCAGTAATTGAAACCAGCACCAAAACACAACAGTTTCAGAGAAAAGAAATTAAAAGTGAAGACTCTTATCATGATGCAAACGAATACTTCTTAGAAGGAAGAGCATTCTGAGTTTGTGCTCCTGCCAGCCCGAGGCAGAGGCCAGAGAGGTCAGGCTCTTCCATCTGCAGAACTCAGACATCACTGCAGCACCAATGAATCCTCTGAGATATTCCCTGAAATGTGGTAACTCCTTTGAACTTGTTACCAAGTGACCCAGACTAGCCAGAACAAAACAAATCCCAAAAAGCCGAGCCGTGTTCGAGTAGAAATTCAAATGCTTAACCTTTTCAATGAAGAAAACTCCAAATTAGCTGAGACAGAGCAGAAATAAAAGAACTTCTAAACAAGCTTCCCCTGGCCAAGCCTGGGCTGCAGCTCCTCTGCCCATCACCTCTGAGCCTGGTGCTTGCTCAATGCTCCCTCTCAGGCTCCCGGAGCCTGGGCTGCAGCTCCTTGCTGTGCCTGTCTCTCTGCATTTCCCTGGCATCTCCTTTCTTCTGCCCTGCCAGCTCCTGTCCCGAGCTGCCTCAATCGCCCCTCCAGGCGAGAAGCAATTCCTCACTCCCTCCGCAGGATTTCTTCAGAGCCGGCCGCTTGTTTTTTAAAGGCAAACAGCACACAAACTAGCGACAAATCAAACAGATACTGGCTGTCACAGGAATCCATAGCAAACCCAATAAAAATTAGATTGAAATGATCTCTCTGAAGTCCCGCTGGGTGTTTATGGCATGAGCAGGATTAAAGGCAGTGTCCTTTGTCTGGTCTGTGGGTATGTTTCCTCTCTGAATAATGCCATGCTCTTGCCTGCAGTGCTTGAGAGAGAGAAGATTCTTTGTAAATTCTGTTTTCATTGGGAAGTCTGCAGGAATTTTCACAAGCTGTTCTGTGACACTCTGCAATGTCCACGTCATGTTGAGAGGGGACATCCAGCACTTCACTCCTGATGGTGTGGCCATTGTTCTGCCCAAAATGAGAACACCCACGGTATAAACACCTTGCTTTGGCCAGAGAGGGAAACCTCATGAAATCTGAGCTTGGTTTGGTAGGGAAAGGAAAGGGAAGCTTACGTGTGCTGCACTGCAAACCTTGGTTTGCTTGGGATAAACTCCCCTGGCTTGTTCACTGTGGGAGAGCAGCTGCTCCTGCTGGGCTGCCAGCAGCAAAGAGAAGCAAAGAAAGAGCAGCAAAGAAAGAACAGCAAAGAAAGAGCAGAAAAGAAAGAGCAGCAAAGACCAGCAAAGAAAGAGCAGCAAAGATAGAGCAGCAAAGCCTCTGAGTCTGAAACTTGCAGTGAGTCCCAGCTGGCCTGGGCAGGACCTGTCCCAGGAGCTCCATCCCTGCTCACAACTGGGCACAGACCATCATCTGCTGAGCACCAGAACTGGGTGAGGAAGCAGGGCTGGAGAGGCCAGAGACGTGTGCAGGGGTGGCAGGAGGCACAGAGTGCCCTGTGCCAGCTCCCCTCACCCTGCAGCTGAGCTGCCACATCTCATTGCTGCTCCCAGAGCCAGCCCTCCTGAGAGGAAAAATGTGAAATGCAAGGAGCTGAGATTTTCAGAGCTGGGGTGCTGCAGTTAGCTTAACCTGGCATCTGGCCCAGATTTCAAAGCCCTGGTGGCAGAGTGCTCCAGCTCCTCAGCAGACTGTCAAAATCACAAAACTATTGAGGTGTTGCATTCCTGTTCTGGTTGAAGCATCCCTTCCTGTGGCTGGATGGACAGAGGCAGCCTGGGCTGCCGCAGTTCTTTTCTGGTGCCACACAGAGCAGCCCCATTCTCAGCTGCTCCCAGCAGTGTGGTGGTTGGAGGAGCAGCTCTACAGTCCAGTTTTTATAACAAACTGCCCTGAGCAGTCAGGTTCTGAACCAGGCAAGCCAGGCTGTTGTTAGACCCTTGCTAAGACAGGTAAATAATTAAATAGACAGTTTATCATTTACCTTCCCTCTTCTAGTTTTTATCATTAAAAACAAACAAACAAAAACAAACAACCTCCCCCGAAAATCCCCAAAGAACAAAAGGAATGCAAACTCCTGTAATCTTTATAATGTGTGCAAACTCTTGCCATGAGGCTATAAGCAATATATGACAGCCTGCATCTCACCACTTCTCTTTTACTGTTCCTTTCACTGGCCCAGTAGGAGCAGAAATCCAAGTGGATCAGTGGGAACTGGATCAGTATGTTTCCAATTCCATCGCTATTTTTGATTGAGGACACTTTTCCTTTGGCTCAGCACCTTACCCAGTGCACTGGAATCTATATTTAGTTTCTTGTAAAGGAGGAGCCCAGGCACACAAAGCCCAGCTGTAGTGGGTGTTTTGACATGCACACTGTAAAGCAGTGATTAGCAAGCTTTTTCATAGTCCCCACAAGCCAAGATGAGTTATCCCACTGTGATCCTCCTGGTGAAACTATTTGACATCATGGGACCCTGTGATGCCAAGTGGCCAAAAATTACAGGAACTGTAATTCATCAGCAAGGTGAGGACAGCTTTAGGGAGATACCACAACATCCTGTCACTTTGGAAATTCTGGCTACATAGCTGGGAAGCTGCAGCTTGCTTAACTTCTGGTTCTAATTCTGGCTCCCAGATGTGTGGTTCCAGCTGTGGAGGGCCAGCACGCAAATCTGCAGTGCCAGGAAAGGCTGGGGTGTGATGCCAGCCTGTGGCCTTGCACCTCAGAAACACTGAGCACCTTCCACTTCCAGTCAAGGGATTTTCTCTCTGAATATAAATGAGAGAAAGGATTTTATTTTAAAAGCTCATGCAACATAATGCTTAGTTCTATAATGTGTCAAACAGAAAATACAAAATGAGAAAAAATGCACTGTGATTTTTCAATAAGCTGAAATAAAAACCAGCTCCCCTGACATGAGGGTGAATGGGTGCTTTATGTGACAGGTTATAGTTATCCCATGCATGAATTTCACAGGCAAATCAAATCCAAATGGATTAAGGACAGCCAAGCTGCTAAAATAAGACTCATAATAATAAAAACCAGCCCAAATGAATCATGGCCTGTATGGGCAGAGTGGTGAATCACATTCCGTGACAGAAGAGAGTCCCTGAAAGTTTTGTGACTCTGTATCTCAATAAAAAATAATTTCACAATGGAACCATTGGACATAAAAATGACAGCTCTGATGCAAATCTCTCTGGATACTCCGTGCTTAATAAACAACCTCAGAATATGATGTTCAAGCATAGGAAATTCCCTCCTGGGCCAGTCCAGTGGTGTGGCTTTGATAACACAGAAAGGAGGTGCTTTTCAGGACAAGCCTGGCCACATCCTGAAGCCCATTTCCCTGGTTTTCCATGGCATCCAGAGCTGCTGTTCCACTGGGAGGGTGCAGGGTCCATCCCTGGGGGTTCACCCACCCTGAAGGCAGCAGGGACCCAAATCCCTGCACAGGGCTGGGTGGTGCCTGGAGCAGCAGAGCTTTGTGACTGCCCCACTGATGCTTTCAGCTGTGCTCTGCACGGGGATTTATGAGCTGTCAGTGGTGCCAGAACCTCTTGGAGAAGCCTTGACCAGGAATGTTTGGGTATTCTCTGGTTCTGGGTGTGGAATCACCAAAGTTCCTCACTGTGCTCAGTTACCCAGAGCTGAGTTATCCTGCACAGCTGCAGAATGCAAGGAGTTAAAGCACTCAAACCCAAACCCTTCCACCTCTCCACTGCTCCTGTTCTGCTATGGAAGCACCTGCTCCTCCTTGTCCTGGGGAGGTATAATTGGACTTTGTTCATGGCAAAGAAAGGGTTTCATTGTAGAGATTGATAGGTCCTGATTGGGAAAAGATCTGGCAAAGATCATTTGTCAGTTTTATGGAATAAAGCTGCTTGTCATGCTTTTACCTCCAGGAACTGGAGGAGGGCCAGGGGAGATTGTTCTCCTCTAACTTTTCATGAAGAGCTTCTTTTCATAGCTCACAAAAAAATGTCTGAGAAGAAAAGAAAAAAAACCAACAAAGAAACCCCCCAAAACAACACAATTTCAACACCCAGGACCAGGAAACAGGAGTGGCTGAAGAGCCAGGCTGCCCCTTGAAGTTACAAGTTGTTTGTGGGCTCCAAAGCCATTAGACCTCCAGAAAAATGAAAATGATTCCATGTTAGGAATGCTCTTGGTTAAAGACAATGTCTTGTTCTGATGTCCACTTACTCAAACCAGGATGCAATAATTCCAAAGGGGATTGAAAAGACAAAAACAATCCAGTAGCTGGTAAACAAATTTTGGAAGCTAAATTCCTCTCAAAGGAAGGATTTTAGAAATTACTTGGCCACCCTGGGTAGATCTTTGCAATCAAAGTCCTGTGATAATTGGGGCATTTCAGTTTTGCAGACAAAGACAGGACAAAGTTTCATGCTGGAAGCAGAAGTAAAAAAATTATCTCTTTAAAATAAATAATATACAACTTCCCAGCAGTGAAGGTAATTAAACATTGCAATTGTTTATCAGGGACAGCAGTGGCTTCACCAGGTTTTGAACAATCACAATGGGATTAGATCCATTTCAAGAACATGTGTGTTAGTTTAGCCCTAAAAAGAATTACAGCCTCTGTATTCAGGACAAATTAAAGGACCATAATATTCCCTTTCACGTCTTTCAGCATTTGGGTCTATAAATCCACTTCAGAGAAACTTCTGTTGGGCTGGAGGCTGAAGGGCTGGGAGATTCAGGATGTTCCTGTTCTGTCCCTTTCAGTTCAGGTAACATTTTTAGGATTGTGCCACAGGGCCCTGCTCTCCCAGAAGCATAACTGGGAATTCAGTGCCTTCTCATGGCTGCCTCTCTACTGAGCTTTGGTGTCCATGTGGTCAGAAATGAGCTTTTGACATCCTTCCCTCTTTAGTACCTCCTGCTTATGGAAATGGGAATAACCAGAAACAGCTTCTTTTTCCCTGCATTTCTCCTTCCAGGTGAGATGATCCCTGCAGTGGGGTGATGTCCAGGGTATGTCCCCACCTCTAGCTGGTGCCAGCATGAAATATCATCAGTATGGTTCTGCCCAGCCTCCCCCAGGCAGAAGGGATTTCTCTTTACACACCTCCTGCCCAGCCATATCTTGTTTTATCATCAGTGTCACAGGGCTGGAATGTGGAATCTGCTGTTTCTCAACTATTTTGGTGAAGGCTGGACTGAAATGCTGTCTCCTTTTTATGTAGGACAGAATGAAACTCTGGTTGTATTGTGGCTGATTGATATTTTCCCTAAATTTTCTGTGTGACAGCTCTCTGTAACAGCTCTGCAATGGAGTTTGGAGTCTGAGATTGAGTACTTTTAGGGTTTTCCTTGCCCAGAGCAGCCTCAGGGCAGGCACAGCACTGGTACCTGTGGCACAGTTTTATCTGTGATTCCCAGATTTTGTGCAGCCGAGGCGTTGTGTCCAGAAAGGAATCAGAATGAGCTGTGTGTGTGCTTAGCTGTGTTTATGATCACTGCCTGCATCCTCTCATGCTCACTGACCTCTCTTTTCGTGGCATTTTCAGCCTGTGGTTTTTCAGATTTTTGTGCTTTCAGTGTTTATCACAGATTTTGTAACTTGTTAATTCCTCAGCCAAACTCAGTATTCAGCACAGACACAAATCCTCAGGGATCAGTGGGAGAAGGGATGTTACCCAAACCTTTTAAATCCCAGAAAGTTCTTCTTGCTCCGTAAAGCACACAGCCTTGCCCAAAGTTCTTCCTATTACAAGAACTATTAAACGAGCTATTAAAGAGCTTTTCAGACGTAGATATTGGTGTGAAATGCCAGAAAAACCAGCGGCCCGATGGTGCCCGGTGTGTGTGTGTGCCCTGCAGAGCTGGGAGCTGGGCAGGCTCTGCTGCAGCCCCTGCAGGGCTGGCACTGCCCGGGCACCCTGTGCCCCTGTGCCACACAGCAAACACGGGGCAGAGACACCCCAGGGCTTCCAAACAGGACAGAGGAGAGGGCACAAAAAGTGTCCTGGGCATTCTTCTGTGTCATTGTGTGATTGTAGGTGCAGAGTGAAGGAAAACCGGGAAAGAAGGAACGGAACCAGGAGGCAAGGAAAGGACAGGAGAGGGCAGTGGTGGCATTGTCCCCGGGAGGAGCTGATCCTGCAGTCACGCTGTAGTCAAACGCCACAAACCGGCCAGTTCAAACCCTCACCAGCGATTGCAGCCTCGATGAGAGGCTGCTCTAAAGAATTAACCACGATAAGATACGGGCAGAGATGTGCGTGAAGTGTCTACCTCCCTCTGTCCCAGGCAATCCCATGGTTTGTACTTGCTCAGCGAACCATCTGTACTTCTGAAATTCCAGCTGATTGATAGCAGTGCTTGCTCACAATCTGGGCTGTGCTGGGAGCAGCAGAGCCGATCCTGGAGGCAAGGACAGGGCACTGGGGCAGGGGCTGCTTGTGGGCACCTTGGCTGTGTACCAGAAACCGAGGTTTGCACTTTTGAATGAAGGTTTGAAGAGATGCCTCAATGAACCCACCCTGTGCGGATCATGTGCCCTGCTCTGGGTAAATAATGAAATGTGGAACGAACAAAGTGAGTGTGTGGTGTTGGGAAATGTGTCTTTGTATCTTTGTGCACCAGGGGAAATGGAGAGGGAAGGCAGGGGCAGGAGCTGACATTTCCTGAGACCCTGCATCACCACCCTGGGGGCTTCTCCAGGCAGGGAGATCTTCCCCAGGGCTGCCAGGACCTTTTTCCAGTGGAGAAGAATGACAGAAGCAAACCCTTGGAGCTGCTGTGGGTGTGCCAGAGAGGCTCAGAGGAGCAGGGCTCTGCTGCTGCTGGGCAAATACTGCATGACAAAAAGTCCCTGTCCCCAGAGGTTACAGTTCAGAGCAGGAAGAGCAAACAGCGATAGAACAAACACGTGTCAGCCTCCCAGACAAGGTGACACAATTTAGATCCTAGAAATGGGAAAAGAGTTTTGCTTTTGTCTGTAAAGTCAGGACAAACAGCTGGCTGATCCCAGCACAGGGAGATGGGAGAGGGGAAACTGAGGGAGTGAGGAGCACCCCAGGCAGTTTGTTGGTGACTAACACACTCTAAAACAACAGGCTCCTTTTTAAACTTCCAGGGTGCCTTGCTGAGTGGTTATTGGCTGTTCACTCCAGGTCTTGATAAGAGCTCCCACAGGACGTTCAGTTCTTTCCAGCTTCCCCGGGGTTTATCTGTGAACATCAAGCAGAGCAAAGGGAAGGAGGCCGGGCAGGTTTGTCTCATCTCTGCTGTGACTAATCCTGGGCTGGCTGCTCGCTGATAGCCCTGACCTGAGTGGCCCTTTGAGCATCCTCCTGCTCCAGCAGGGGCTTGTGATCCCCGGAGGTGCCTCCCAACCCCAACCCTGCTGCCATCCCATGGTTTCTGACAGGGTTCCATTGATAATTATCCCAGCACCACCAATGATTCCAAGAGCAAGACTCAAACTGATTTTTACCGAGCTGGGAAACCCAGAGCTCTGCATGAACATCACAGGGAGCATTCCAAAGGCTTTGGCTGAGGAGCTGCTGAGGGCATGCAGGACTCTGCATTCCTTGGCAATCGAGGAATGGGAAAGGCCCATTCTGGCACATCTGCCTTGTCAGAGACTCTTCCTGCTCAGTGGGATTTGAGCTGGCCCTCTGTGAGCAAAGCAGTTGGACTTGGTGCCCTCCTGAGCCCTTTTCCAGCCTAAACTGTCCCATAATGCTGCAGTTCAGATTTTTATCCTGTTTTCAATATCACAGGTTTGTTTAATATTAATTATTTACCAGCAGTGCCGTGTGTATGCATCTTTAGGCCCCGCAGATATAATTTAGCCTGGATCAAGGGTGTCACTTTTTTGGGATTCAAAGGTCCCCAAGATGTTCCCAAAGCACACAAGGGAGCCTCATCACACTGCTGAGAATAAACCNTAATATTAATTATTTACCAGCAGTGCCATGTGTATGCATCTTTAGGCCAACTCCTTTGGTTTTATGCTCACCTCATTTGTTTATTGTATATACACCTGGTAACAAATACTTTGTGGGGTGGGCATTGTGTTCCACATGAGGAGTGGGGCTGGCTCTGCAGCACTGCTACAGCACAAAGACGGAAAATGGATCCATTCTCAGCTGAGCCAAAATGTGGGGAAGCAGAATGATGGAATATGGATCCATTCTCAGCTGAGCCAAAATGTGTGGAAGCAGAATGGTGAGGAACAGGCAGGAGGTCACTGCCTGAGAGGCTGGGGAGGAGGGGACAGAATCCCAACTGAGTGCTTGATGTCTTAGCCCCTGGACTGCCCCACAGCCTCTCCCCTTCCTCTTTGGTCTCAGAAATCAAAACGTTCCCTCAAGTGCCATGAAAGGGAAATGCTTGTCTGCTATGCAAAAGCAGCTAAAACCCAAGGGAAACTTTCAGAAACAGGGGGCTACAAAGGACAGCTTGGGCTCCTGACTCAGGCTCTTCTCACAAACACCAAGCTGCACAATTGGCTTTGCTGCCTCAACAGTTTTATTCCTAAACCAGAGTTGGGTCTCTGCTGCTCCCATGGTGGACAGCTCTAGGATCAGGCTGTTGAATTGCTTGGGAGCATTCTAAATTTCATTCAGCCCTAGTTTGTTAGTAGTCAGTTCATGCCTATTTACTCCACAGCAGCATTTAGCTTAATCTGTTCTTTTCCTTCCCTTCCTATTTCCCTTGATGCATTAATAGCCATAAATCATATTCTTTTTCACACTTCATTTTGCTAAGTTTACTGACCTTCTTTTTTTATCACTCCCTTGCCCAAAGAAAACCCATCTCTACTATTTCTGAAGACTTGAGGGACTGGAATTACCCTTCCCTTTACGCTTGAGCTTGTGGTAAATAATACCTCTATGTTCCAATGTGGGAAGCAATGAATTGTTCTGCAGAATAAGGCCTGATCTTAGCAAACAGCCCCATGCACAGGGGTTTGCAGGCTGGGGTGGAAAGCTGAGAGTCTCTCTGGCTGTGCTGCAGCTGCACCCTGAGCTGTAACCCCCCAGGACTGTGCAGGATGAGGAATGGGGCCGGAATGGGGCCAGAATGGGGCCAGAATGGGGCCAGAATGGGGCCAGAATGGATCCCTTTGTGCTCAGCTTCCACCAAAGTTGTCCTGTGATCCATTGCTGGGGCTGAGCCCATTTTGTGAGTGGGGATCTGACCAGGGAAGAGGTGGCTGCAGTATCAGCATTTCCAGGTGTTGTTATTTTATTATTTTCCTCGAAGTTGAGCTTTTCCTGCCAGATGAGAAATATCAATTTTCGTGTTAGTCAGGAAAAGTTTGAATGGATGAACCATAAAAGCTCAGAACTGAGAAAGGAGCTGAGAAGAGCCCAAGCTTTGCTCTGGTGGAGGTGGCAGTGGTGGGGGCAGTGAGAGCCTGCAGGGAGGTCAGGGAGGGGACAGAGGAGATTTTGGGGTGTCCCAAGGGCAGGGGCAGAGCTGCAGCCTCTGGTGCCCCTTGGGGGAAGCATTGCCCCATTTCTCTGGTCAGAGGAGTTGATCAGAGTGTCCCCTGTGAGTGCAGCATCAGCCTGTGCTGAGCAGCCTGGAGATGCACTCAGCCCTCAGAGGGGGCACTCACAGCTCCATGTTTTGGACACGTCCATACTGCTGAAGAATGTAATCACTGCATTTAACTGGCTCTGATTTGGGCTCTATCTGTCTTTTCACTATCAATTTTCCACAGCACTCACACTTTCTGCTGTCACCTCAGCCCCTGAGGTTTGTTCTGATGTGTCTGTGTTCAGCTTTTCATTGTCTGGCAGTACCTGGAGAGAAGAGCAGGGGGCACCTGCCCCTGCAGCTTAGATCCAATTTGATCAGCAGTGATTGATAAATCAGATATTTGTTTATTTTAGTCTGGCCTGAGTTCAAGCTCTTGTTTCCTCCCAGCTGTGGGAGGGCTAGTTCAGAAAAAAAAAAAAGAAAAAAAAAAAAAAAA